>OX411726.1:11924966-12087340 GCA_948252095.1 Dicycla oo
TTCACAGGAGCAGTGGCCAGCATGTCGCGAACCTGAGGCGGCAGAGGCAGACCTCGAGCGCATCCAACGAGTCAACACTGCGGCGGCCCCTGCCGGGCCCTCCCTGGAATACGAGCGCTACTCAACATGGCAGCGCGTGCAGCGCGTTATGGCGCGCACGCTGATTTTCATCGAGCGATGTCGCAAACGAAGAGCGACGTCGGAGCTGCGTCCACATGACTTGGAAGAAGCGCACCTCCACCTAATGAGGTTGTGCCAAAACGACAGCTTTCATCGAGAACGGGCCGCCATCCTGAAAGGGTTGCCCGCACCTGTCGACAGCCGCATAAAGTCATTGGACCCGATGTTCACCGACGACGGACTGCTACGAGTACGAGGACGTCTGACTGCATGCTAGGAGCTCACATTCGGAGAAAAACACCCGATTATTCTCGACGGGCGTCACCCTCTGGTAAGGAAGCTCATCGCACACTATCACGCGATGGCTCTGCACGCGAACCACGAGACCGTAGTCAACAATCTACGAGAAACTTACTGGATCATAAAGGTAAGAACATCCGTAAAGACCGTGGTCGCGAATTGCCAATATTGTCGCATCACCAGAGCCAAACCCATACCACCAAAGATGGGTGATCTCCCACTCGCCAGGGTAGAGACCACAAGAAGAGCCTTTGTGCGAGTAGGGGTCGACTACTTCGGCCCAATGGAGGTGGCGATAGGGCGGCGCCGCGAAAAGAGGTGGGGAGTACTCTTTACCTGTCTCGCTACGCGCGCCGTCCACCTAGAGTTAGCCGCCACACTAAGCGCCGATTCGGCGATTCTGGCCCTGAGGCGCCTGATAGCGCGCCGGGGGCAACCTGCACACCTGTACTCCGACCAGGGAACCAACTTCATCGGGGCCAACACCGAGTTACGAGCAGCCCTGAAAGACCTTGATCAGGATACACTGAGGGACGAGGCCACCAACCGAGGCATCGAGTGGCACTTCAATCCCCCCTCAGCGCCACACATGGGCGGCTGCTGGGAACGCCTGGTCAGGTCTGTGAAGAATGCACTGAGAAGCACGCTCAAGGAGCGGGCCCCTCGTGAGGAGGTCCTTTACACCCTCCTCACCGAGGCAGAGCTGATAGTAAACAGCCGCCCGCTGAGCTATGTGTACGACGATCACGAGCAGCCTGAGGTCCTGACGCCGAACCACCTGCTCCTGGGCACGGCGTCCGGGAGTACACCGTTTGCGCCGAGCAGCTACGAGGACGTCGATTCCCGCCGGCAGTGGCGGCGGGTGAATGCGCTCGCCGACATGTTCTGGCGCCGCTGGCTGCGGGAGTATCTCCCGACTCTGCAACGTCGTGAGAAGTGGACAACTAGTGGACCCAATGTGCGCGTGAGTGATGTGGTAGTGATCGTTGACAACAATAGAGAACGAAGTGCATGGACAAAAGGTGTGATACAATCTGTGTATCAGGGTAATGACGGAATCGTCCGTGTTGTAGATGTTAAGACAGCAAACGGGGTCTTGCGTCGACCAGTTGCAAAGATTATTGTGCTTCCCACAGAAATGGATGTAAAGCGGTTGAACCCTCTTACAGGGGGTGGAATGTAGGAGAAGCACCATACTCCTAACTCCGTTTGCTATTAGTTATAAGTAGCTATAAGAATGTACTAGTAGCATAAGAAAACACTTAACATCACCTAACTGATAAATTTTCCACGAAACTATGCTTGTCCGTAGGAAATAAACACGTTTTGACTTGAACGCAGAGAATCAACTCAAAACTGCGTAGGGGTTTCTCCCTGGCTCAGAAAAGTCGACAGGTTGTGACTTGCACGAGAAAATAGGGGCGTGGTTATTGTTTAAACCACATATATTGGTGTTATAGTTTTACTCGGGTGAGGTGTACCCGCTACAATAGCTATGGTGCAAAACTAATATATATGCGTCCCCTAGGATTGAAAGTTAGTTCCATCACAGTCCATAAATTGTTCATAAATTGTATCCAGCAAGTTAGTAATAGTACCTAACCATCAAGTGACATGCTCAATAGAGCCCTGTGTAGTCGCGTGTCTGTAGTATCTAAATTATGTTTGTATTATTGCAATAATTAGTGTTTCGAAGGTAAGATTATTGCCGTAATTATTATGATTGTATTTTATGTGTATTTTGTTTCTGAATTGTGTTTACGTGCTCTTTTATTATATTTGTGAATACTTGTACTGGTTTAATTTGCATAAAGACGACGATAACCCCCGCCTATCAGAGTCTAATCACTCCGCCCTAAGCACAGCATGCAGGTTGTTTGATATATGTTTCGTGTGCTTTGCTTAACACTACCTACATTTAAGTCAAAGGAAGTCTGAATTGTAATGTTCTCGTAACAGAGATTATTTTCTGTTAGAGAAATAAATAGTAATGTCAATCAATCTGCATAGCCTTTTCCCAACTACGTTGGGTTCGGCTTCCAGTGTACAGCTGAATACCAGTATTTTATAGTACCTCCAACAAGGCTCAAGAAAATAGGTGGGTCATTCAGGTGTCAATGTATACGCTTTTATAATAAACTTCCAAGCCACGTTCAAGATCTGAGCTTTAATGAATTCAAATCATTCATTAAACGCAAGTTCTGGCAGAAAGCTTTTTATACCGTTAAAGATTATATTGAGGACAAAACGGCTTGGGATTGAACTGCTCCAAATTTTATTTTATTTTTATTTTTGCATACTGAATGTTGACATGAATATTTACTTTGTAAAGTATTATATTATTTTAATTTATTGTGAATGTGAAGACTATGTAGGTCATTGCTTTTTTGTTTGTTTTATTTTTTCTCTCAGTTATTTTAATCATGGTCTGGCAGTTTGAGTAATCTATGCGGCCTACCCCAATGTCCTTTCTTTAGTATTGTTCGTTGAATCGTTGAGCTCCTTAAGTTCTGATTTGAGCTGCGCGATTACTGACAAATGCGTGCACTGACTGGACAGGTCCTCTCAATCTGTGTGGTTCTTTCCTCAAAAGACCATTTCAGACACCAATCTACATGGTCTTCACATGAAGTGACCAAGATTATGTCTGGACTTTATAAGAGACTGTTACCTCTGAGTTTGTTTCGGCCTTTCTTCTCAGAGTAGTCAGATAGGAAACGCCGACCTCATCTAGTATAAATATATATATTGACTTGTAAAAGTGTTTGTACAAACCTACTTACAGAAATAAAAATCATTTATTATTTACATGGAGTGACTGCCTATCTGACCTCCACAACCCAGTCACTGGGTAATAATACGATACCCCTTGGGAAGACTGATTGTCAGACTTTCGGGCTTCTGACGACCCATAATGACAGTCAAAGATCCACGAATGACAGCCGGGACCAACGGCTTTACGCGCTTTCCAAAGCACGCAGGAGTCTCGGTACTGACCAACCCCGGCAAACGTAGCTTAACCTGATGGGTCGACCCGTGTGGCGGTTATTACTTAGCCATGAGCTCTTAAATAAATAGTGATGTGTGATAATAATGATAAATAGCGAATAATAATGGTTATATTAGAGTTGTGGCATAACTTGAATATTATTCTTAAAGCGTAAAGGTTGGTCTTTGTATGGGTCATAATCAGAAAATTAACAAAGTGCTCAATTACCTAACAAAGAAGAATTAATTTGCCATTTCAGCAAACACGAGACATGTTATAATCGTTTTTAAAAACTGCTTACTCGTAACGCTACAAAATGAATACTTGTGACGTTATTATTTGAAATAATTTTTATTCATGGAAGTCCAAAAGTTATAACTTTTGTGTGCCTTTTGATATTCCATCGAGGTTTAGTGCTTTGGTTCATATTTAGTTTTGTGATTTAAACCAAGTTTCATATCAATGCAGAAAAAGGCCGAAAGTTGGTTTTTATTACAATTTGTTAATTTGCAGTTGCTGTGCTATATTTGGCCATGGTTTTATAGGAAACACTCTTGCTTTTACTTACTTCAAGTGAATGCAGTAGTAATGCTATAAGTAAAAAAAAAACGAATATATTTTTTTAAAAGAATAATTAACAGTCATGAGAAAGACGCAGGTCTCCTTTATGAACCGAATACATAAATCTGGCTATGGATTATAGAGGGCCCTATATGAGGTAAACTATTTCTTCGTATAGTGCAATTAATATTCCAGCTAAAATAGTACTTATCTAATTAATGTATAATTTGTAATTTTGTAATCTTTTATAATCTGGTGCAGAACTCTAAACTATTAAATTTTATATGGGTGTATTCCTAAAATAAAAAATGAATTGATTTGATTTTTGATTTAATCATGCTTAATTTTTGTTTTGATATAATTTGAATACAACCTCTTGAATGAATAGTAATTACACGGTCATAAAACTTTACATGATCTAGTTTGATTTCTGAATATTTCGGTGAATATTATAAGGTCAATCCTCTTACTGAACATATAATGAAAGATG
Organism: Dicycla oo; assembly: GCA_948252095.1. NCBI lineage: Eukaryota > Metazoa > Arthropoda > Insecta > Lepidoptera > Noctuidae > Dicycla > Dicycla oo. Next base: position 11,929,427 of record OX411726.1, read on the forward strand.
ATGGTGATATCAGTATCATGTGAAAGTACCATGAGTCAAGAGAAAATCTGCTATTCGGCTGAAGTATGATTTTTTAAGTATTTAATTTGCTATGCAGTGCAAAGAATTTGTAAAACTGCAACAATTCCCTCAATCGCTACAGGCTTTCTTTCGTCAGCTGATCTCCTTATAACTTTGCTGACATAAAGTGACATTACATATCCACTAAGTGACGATGTCACAATAATGATTGATGTCGTATTTTCTACGATGTCGAGCAAAAAAACGAAGTCACTGAGTGTATCTAAAAAAGGAACTTGTGACGCCAAGGTTGATATTTTTAAAGACATTAAAGAGTCGATTTTGTAACATAAATGTCGCATAGTTAGAATAGTATGTAAGTACCTAGAAACAGATAATGTAGACCTACGCGGGGGTACAGTAGACAATAAAACAGTTTTTTTTAATTTTTATTAAAGGGAGTATTTTTTTTTATTTCGGTGCGTTATATAAAAGTAGTATAAACTTGAGTATTCTATCAATGAGCAGATCTTTCTAGAAAATACCTCAGATTAGATAAAAAAAACCAGATATAGCGCTGCGAAAGTGAAGCATGCGCAATACCTCGGTCTGTGCATACACGCTCACACGCACACATTTACAACAAACTACAATTAAACTACACCTCATTATGCATCTCATCGTGCACATGCTTACGAACCCTGAAACGTGCGGCTTCACGTCACTGTTGACAGCGCTATGAAATCAGAATCAAAAGTAATTTATTCAAACTAGGCTGAGAATCAGCACTTTTTGAACGTCAAAATTACATAAGACAGTCCCCCAAAATGCCCACCCTTCACCACTTCCTAGTACTTTAGCTGAGGAGAAGTGGCGCAACAAACTCTCCAGCAGCACAGCTGTCTGTTCACTTAAAAATATATATATATTATTTACAAAATTACGCAACACAAACATTAAATTAAATTATTTGCATATAGCAAATAATTTAATTCCTCACGTCACTGTTGACAGCGCTATGTCTTGGTATTTTATTTAGTCTGAGGAAAATACATTGTATTTTACAGTTTACCTATTATGGAGAAAAGCGCGGTGACTCCATAATTATATTACCTAATCCCTACTCAATCAACATCTTACCAATATTAATCCGACAAAACATTCCGAAAACCCGGAAGATAAAGTAATCGAGCAAAACTCGGAAAAAACACACTGAAGAAAGTTATTGCGTATGTGAGCACTTATCAATTGGGAATTTGTCTTTAATAGCTTATGTCGGGCCTCTTAAACTTGTTTATATACGATCAACTTCCTGAATATGTTCCTAACTTTGTTCCTCGGTTATTATAAATATGGACTTGTCGGGATGCACGACATATTTTTGAAGCAATCATTTTAAGATACACCTTTATGACTGCATTAGTTGGTTATTTCGTTATTATGTCATATTTTTGTTGTAGTAATTATGTATTAGAGTGAAAATATTAGTAAAATTGGACCTAGTTACGCAAAAAGCAGCCATTTATGGCACTTTTTCCAAAAAATGAGTTATAAACACGGTTGTACTAATTTCGACATACGAGATTTTTTGCAAAAACAGCCATGTCGATATCTCTATTTATCACAGAGATGCAGCCATGTCCATACATCCATAATGCAACCATCGACAGAAAAATCCTTATAACTCTGTTTATACTTTTCCCGACATGGCTGCTTTCTGCATAACACGGTCATGGTTAAGGATTAGAATCCGTCTGGAAAAGGCTTAGAAATTATGCAGAAAGACATCGAGATTTCCATTGAAAAGTGCTGGTGCCTCTCCTGTAATATGCCTATGGCAAGTCTCCGGAGAATAAAAATGGTTTACACAATGCATATCAGAACGGTAACACTACGTGATACTATCCTCTCCAATGGTAGACCTGGAGAAAACCTACACTGTCTCGAAACTCAAGTACTTAGTTATAATAATTTATTATGCAAAGTCTACGTGTCTGCCATATTGAATGCCAACACAAGCCGAAAGCAAAACCCGAATAAAATAACCGTAAATAAAATATTTATCTGATAGGAAATAAACTCAAATGGCAACAGAAACATTATTGGGCAACAGTGAGGGGCGGAAATAATTCGTTTAGGCAGTCAAAACTTGAAACAATGAGCCCAAAAGTTTTGGCAAACGGTTCCAAGAAATATAGGTACAATACTTACCTAAAAACTAGCGAAACGAACCTGCTTTGCACGGTTTATACGACTTGTCAAATCAACGTGTTTTCTTTATCATAATATATGTAAGTTTTATTATTAATGTATAGACACATAATCCTTTCGGAAAAACTTCTCTTGATGATGGTGAAAACCACGTGTAATCCGTTGCGTAGTTTAGAAGAACAACGCGGTAGCATAGACAAACACGTAAAGCGACTTTCATTATATTTATAGACAGTTTTCCTGTTGACAAAAATGCGGACGAATTTTTTTATCCTTTTCTATATATTTATACATTTATACCTTTATTTATACCATTTATACCTTTTCTATATATTTATACATATAATTATTTTTATTTAAGACGGTTACATTTTAAATCATGTGAGGAGCTTGTGGCTAAGTAATAACAGCTGCACGGTTCAATCGATCCGGTTAAGCTATGCTTGCCGCGGGTGATCCATGGATGGGTGACCATCTTGACATACCAAAGCCCCTCCGGGCCTTGGAAAGTACGTTAAGCCGTTGGTCCCTGTTGTCAATGGATTCTTCAGAAGTTCCAAAGGCTGACAAGCAGTCTTACCAAGGGGTATCGTATTACCCAGTTACTAGATTGTGATAAGCAGTCGCTCCATGTAAAATACTGGTATGGCATCCAATTACACTTGAAGCCGACCCCTACATAGTTGGGAAACGGCTAAGCAGATGATGAGCTTCTTAAATTATGTAAATACATATTATCTTGAACTTTTCAAAGTATAGATATCGATATGAATTGCCAAGATATTTTACAGCTGTAAAGCTTTTTATTAGCACATTTTTTTCTGTATAATGATATTCCAAGATTTTCGATCATATATTCGTCAATATTAAAACGTAATTTTCATAACTTTACATTTACGGTTTCGAGACGTTAAAATTGCCTAGGTATAGAATACTCTCTAACCAGTTCCTCATTTTTAGACTTCAGGATACAGACTAACGGCCGAACCCAGTAACCTATTTTCAGTAAAAGATAGATCGCTATTGAAGATAGACAATATAATTCTTAATGAAAGCATAGATTAATCATATTATCAGTGTGATGAAAAATGTTGCGACACTTAAGTTTTTGATTTTGAGTGTTGCTATGTTTTTGAGGTTTTAAAATGATCACAATTTCATTTCAGTATTTAATTTTTTGACCAACATGCTGGAAGACGAGATGTTGATCGTCCGGCGGCGAGATGGGCGGACGATATTGTTGCCATCGCGGGCAAAACCTGGACAGGAAAGGCTGACACAGGAGCGTGGGGTTGGTACAAGAAAAGAGGGCCTCTCTTTTCTATATGTCCAGCAGTGGGTGAAGTCGGACTGTGGATGATGATGATGATGATATCTGTCCTTACTTTCCTATCGTTCGTTCGTGTTCTTTTGTTTTATCTGACTCAGAATATTGGGACGTTACAACCATAGATAGATAGTTTTTTCTATCTCCAGTATGCCAAAACTGGTCATAGATAGATTATATTGGATTCGGCCGTAAGAAGTCTACTTTAAAGTCAGATTTTCCTAACGATAGATATTTCATATAACGAATAATATTGAATTTTTGACAGCTTTCACTGTCATACGTCAATTTTATTCCACGGATAAACAACATCCGAGAATCAACCCTGAAAATGTAATATAATTTCCTGCATACGTACGTACTTATTAGGTATCTATATGTTTGCTTCAAATACCAAATTCTAAAGTCTTAATTCAATTTAGAGCTTCTAAATGTCGTAGCTTATTTTGAATTCTCGGGATTTCAATACTCGTACGTTTAATTTTACAGCCTAACTAATTTCAGTATTTTACGGTGAGTGGAAGTCTTAATGAGAACATATCTATTTACTGAAATTTAAATCAATGATTTCTCTACGAAGAAATTGTTTCAGGATCATTCTAGGCTATAAAGAAATTCAATATCCGAAAGAAGTCAAGCTTACGTACGTATTTATATAAAAATATTTATCACTACACATTTCTCTACCTAAAAATATATATGCTTCAAAATAAAATTAGAAATCCACACACCACGCTCTCAAGTATCCCTTTGCATCGTTAGCAGCGCTTTGAATCGATGGAGCAACTGGAGGCGTCGAAAATATCTGGGCCGATGTTTCTGAAGCTCCATCTAATCTCACCTCTGATTGCTGAACGTTTCTCACTATTTTTACGACTCAATTCCCCCATTGGAGTGTGTTAAATTGTAGACTCGCACTAAACCCTAGCTATTATTCGCGAACCTACTTGAATTAAAGGGTTTTATTAAATTTATAAGGGTACAGCTACCTGCGTTTTTGAACGTATCGCAGTTGGACGGGATTGGTTAATTTGGTTTATCGGCTTGATTTGGTCTTTGTGCCCTTTGTATTTGGGATTTTTGTTGGAGCCGTTAATGACTTTAGGGTTTGTGAGGATTTAAACAAATCCTATCAGGCTTTATCAGTAAGTCTTGTATATTGACTAACACTTTAGATAAGAAAAACAAATTAAATTAACTTTTCTAGTAACTTTGCCGCAAATCGCCTAGAACGCATAAAAGATATATTCCTGTATAAATTGCCTGATGTTTTCTATAAAAGTGCTTTCCAAATTGATATATCTGTAAAAATGTTGTGACAGTTTGTGTGTAAAATCTGTTAGCACATCATTTGTTACGAAGCTGGGACACTTCCGAAAACATTGGTGAAATATTTAACAGCGCGGGAATGAATGGCCATCTTCAATGGCTCTCGCATCGTGGTACATGTCATCAATCAGCCACCACAATTTTCACGTCCATTCAGCTCTTTCTTGTTAGTAATGAAAGCATAGATTATTCATATTATCAGTGTAATAAAATATGTTTTGACACTTCAGTTTTTGAGGTTGAGTATTGCTATTTTGAGGTTGAGTATTGCTATTTTGAGGTTGAGTATTGCTATTTCGAGGTTGAGTATTGCTATTTCGAGGTTGAGTATTGCTATTTTGAGGTTGAGTATTGCTATTTTGAGATTGAGTATTGCTATTTTTGGGGTTTTAAAATTATCACAACTTCATTTTTAGACTTTAATTTTGTGAACAACATACTGGAAGATGCGATGTCGGACGTCCGGCGGCGAGATGGGCGGACGATATTATGGCCATCGCGGGCAAAACGCAAACGCGTGGGGATTGGCACAAGAAACGAGACGCCGCAGGGAGGCCCAGCAGTGGGTGCTATCGGGCTGTGGATGATGATGATGGTGATGAACATTTTAAAAAGCTTTCAAGTAGGACGAATTAGTAAATAAACTCGTAACAAAAACATAACATAATAAAAGCAGAGTTATAGTCTTACTGTAAATAACACATAATAATAGCCATGAGATGCTAGAAAAAGTGCAGCGCAAATTCCTCAGATCGATGCACTATAGGTGCTCCCACAATTTCCCAACCTATAAAAATCTACTTAATAAATAAAATCTAATGAGCCTGAAGTCTAGACGTTTATATCTAGAAATTATGTTTCTTTTCGATGTATGCTATAACAGGTATAATTGCTCTGAGATTACTAATAAAATATGCTACTATGTCCCAAGAACTGTTATTAGACGAGAGGTGCGCGCGCGTCCTCTTTTTGCTGTTTCCCATTGCCGCACCAATGCTGGTTTGCGGGCGCCTCTACGTCGCTTGTGCAAAAACTATAATGATTTTTGTTCAGAAACTACAGAATTAGATTTATTCTCAGTGTCAGCAAATAATAGGTTGGGGAAAAAGTTTCTTCGCATTTTTTAAGAAAATTCAAAACATTTTTTTAATATAGTTTATTTACATTTAACTAAAGTATGTAGGTACCATTTTGTTCGATAACTTTTTGCCATCTTGTAGGTAGGGACATGATCCCATTGCTATAGAAATTTTGGGACATCTGGTCAAAATACCGCGACAAGTGGTTTTGGCAGTCCTCTCGTGATGTTAACCTGACACTGCCTAAAGAATTCTGAAGAGACCGAAACAGGTGGAAGTCTGAAGGTGCAAGGTCAGGACTATACGGCGGATGCATTAACACCTCCCAGCCAAACTCTCTTAATTTTTGCTGAGTGGCTAAAGATGTGTGAGGTCTAGCGTTATCGTGATGAAAAACCACACCCCTTCTGTTGATTAATTCCGGCCGCTTTCTCTCAACTTCTTGCTTTAATCTCATCAGTTGTTCGCAGTAGAGTTCAGAATCGATGGTCCTGCCTGGTGGTAACAGCTCATAATGAATAATGCCCTTCCAATCCCACCACACACACAGCATCACCTTGTTGCGAGTTAACCCGGGTTTCGCCACAGTCTGTGAAGCCTGACCGGCCTTTGACCACGACCTTTTTCGCACGTTCTTGTCATACGTGATCCACTTTTCATCACCAGTTATCAGCTTCTTCAAAAATGATTCGGTTTCATTACGTCGTAATAAAGAATTACAAATGAGTACACGGTTCATTAGGTTTCTTTCAGTGAGTTCGTGAGGTACCCAAATGTCGAGCTTTTTTGTGTACCCAGTTTTTTTCAAATGCGCCAAAACTGTTTTGTGGTCAATTTCCAGTTCTTCAGCTACGTCGTAACTACTGATATGCCGATCTTGCTCCATTTTTTCAAAAATGGCATTCATTTTATCCGTGTTAGGGCGACCAGAGCGACGTGCATCTTTGACATCAAAATTTCCGGATTGAAAACGCTTAAACCAAATTTGTGCTACTCTCACAGACACTACACTAGATCCATAAACATCGCAATTTTTTTTCGCGGCTTGCGTTGCATTTTTACCTTTTTTGTAGTGAAATTTTAAAATGTATCGAATTTCTTCATTAGATTCACTCAGCTTGACGGTACGAAAAACAAATGAAAATCACACATTTTCCTAATTTGAATTTGGAATTATGTTCTTTAAAATTTAAACTTTCAATGACACCAAAACCAGCCAGATACAAATAGTATAGCCAAAAGGATTTTATTACAAGTTCATACATACTATAATGCGAAAAGACTTTTTCCCCAACCTAATAGATGTATAGTTATTTGAACAGTCTTGTAGTCTTACTCGCATAGATTGTTCATTAGTAAGGTTATATGAATTGTATATGCTGTGGATAACGTTGTGAGTTTCACATTTATGTAATATCTTTGTTTATATTACTTGCGCAAATATAATGTGTTACTGTTTGTTTGTCCCAAATAAATAAATAAACACAAAAACCATTAGCTTTTACTTCCGCTTGGGCTCCGAAAATTTTGGTGTCCATTTTTCAACCTTTGCCAATATTTGATGTAGGTTAATCCACAGGTGACTAGTCACCGATGAGTACGGTGAATCCATAGTCATCTTTGTTTTCAGGATTTCGTACGTCAAGGGGAAAAAACCGGCCATGTGCGGGTCGGACTCGCGCACGATGGGTTCAGTACCATTATCTATAAAAAAAACACGTTTGTTGTATGGGAGGCCCCTTAAATATTTATTTTATTGTATTTTTTTAGAATTTATTGTTCTCATTCATTAAAAAAAAATGGTTCTATACCTATAGATTACAGAAAAATCTATAGTAAAAATCTATAGAAGTCTATAGTCTTATAACATGTTAAATCTCTTAATATTCCACGTAACCTTTCATTGTGCGAGTTCCGACATGCACTTGGCCGGCTTTTCCCCTTTTTGATTATTCGAAAAAGTAGGAAGACTTATTTGCCTTGTTTTATTTTACTGTGTGGCTAAAAACCATCTGATGAATACTAATTAACGAAAACCAGATTAGACAAGACAATCTAATTGCGAGAGACACCTACGTTACTCGAAGGTAATCAACTAATGAATATGAATGTACCTACCTACCTTCGTATAATTTATGTTGCCCTGGTTGGCATAGCAACTTGTTGATAAGGAAAAAAATGTAATACATTTTCAAGAAGGTACCCATGTATTGAAGGAACAGATAATTTTATTTCCAAATTACATAGGGACAGGACTAACCTGATCGGAGTTGAAAACCAACTCGAGGATGATCTTCCTGAATGAAAAACTTCTGAGATGTTAGTACCAACAGCTGGCCAACCACCACCTCTTGAAGCAGCATTATTTTAATATTACTTCAGTGTGAGAACGAGATTGAGCTATACAGGACGTCTAGCTCCATCACTTTCCCACACTCAAATATGATTAAAATAATACTGCTTTAAGAGGTGGTGGTCTAGGTGGTGGTGGAGCTAATACGGTAATATACCCACACGCGCACCATTGCATAATATGAACATAATATCACAACACAAGTGCCTGCAGGTACAGACTTACTTCTCTTGGGAGCATCACCTGTTTATGAACGTAATAATGAAACTCTTCAGTAGGTAATCACTGTTCAAAGAGTTCACTACAAAGATCTTTATTACTGCTCAATCAACCATCAAGGTACCAATCGTTCCACAAATTATATTCTCACAATTAAAATTTTGAAAATTCACATTCTGATTCAGCAATAGGCAGTTAATTTACCGTAATATAGGCACCTACTTCCTCCCAATCCCTTTTGATGTCCTGAATCGTATCAACACCCTCAATCATGTCCATCCGTTCTGTAATCAGGTATAGTGGACTACCAAAGGTAAATGGTTTCCAAAGTAGCTTGAATGGACCATTATTCGCGTTGAACAGGTCATCTATCACAGCGGGGGCTTTCAACGATCCATAATGAACGTAGACCTCCAGTAATCAGCGTGGCGAAAATACTTTTAGAAAAACAAGTTGAAGGATTTAGGAGGAACTAGGAAGTTTGAAATCGATAGGAAGGTACTTGAAATATCATTAGCTTGTTTTGACCTTAAACTAGTAATGAATAAGTGTTTTGCGGTTGAGGATGACGGCGGTTTTTTATTTAATGAAAAATTTTGGAACGAAATTCCTTAACGTTATACTCTGCACACTTGGCGAATGAGTCTGCGGAAACCAGGGATGTTGCGGATATTCATATCCGTATCTAATGCGGAGCTCATGCAGAGGCAGATGTGGGTGAAAAAGGGCTAATAAAAGTAAAATCATAGTCAACAAAGTGCAAATTATAATCATCTAAGTCATTAATATGTCATTAAATCGTCACGTTTTTACGAAATACTCTTATATCCATCAAACACATATAATTTCGAGTTATATTGATTTTGAAATGATTATAATTTAGCCATTATTGTATTATAATTGCCGACTTTCTCTGATGACTCTATCTGATATCTGTCTATCAACTTTTAATGTTACTACTGGAAAAAATATGAAAGGTTATTTTTTATACTAAAAGGTTACTTTTTGACAAGGTCGAGCTGGCAACACTGCTCGTGACGGCCATATTTTTTTTGTTAGCACATTCGAGTTGGCGTCCTGAAGATAACATAACAAAATTATGTTTTCCGGAAATAAGTAGTGTAACAAAACAATAACTTGAATGAAACGAGACTACCAACAAGGTCGAAATGAGTATGTAATAAGTCTTGTAAATAATTGTGTTATGTTACGATTGTATTCCACACGCGTTTGATTGTGAGAACGAGAGTTTCGGAAGCCGAATTGTTTTCGTTGTTACTGCCACTAAAACTGTTGTTATTTGCAAGAATGTGATTAGTAGAACTACTAGAACCGTTGAAATTTCCATTGAAGTATTATCTCGAGGGATATTTGTATCAGAAATACATTACTTAAAGGAATTACCAACTATAATTGTAATTCGAGATACTTGATCCATTTAAGCGCCTAATGATTAAATTCGAAATCGAACTGTCTATAAATATTGGTTTGCCCCAACCGTAATTGTGATTGCCAATTTAAAACGGAGTTTAGAAAATTCGATAAGGTTCGCCGCACGGTAGTAAAACTTATTTTCCATGTGATCTCGATCGATAATGGCACCCTAACGTTTATCCTTTGTGTTTTCAATGAGATTCTCTATTTCGATATCGTTTACTTGGTATAAATTTATTCAAATTGCCAGGCCTAACCCAGATTTTAATCAAAAGATAAATTCAGATAGTGTAAACAAAATAAAATATAAACAAGTAAATGGCGTAGTAAGCCGCGACGATAATGTTTCTCGGGAAATAATAAATATTCAGAACATAAATATTGTATCCAATAGAGAACAGAGACTCAGACAGACAAAAAAATTCACCTAAATTTTAGTTCATAGGAAGTTTCTTGTTCATTATTACAGAAAGGATAGAAAACATTTTTATTTTGAGCAGTAGTGATTTCGCAAAACGGAACAGAATTCCCGAATGAGCTCTGGTACGGTACAAAATCAATACAAGACATCAAGCCGCAAGGCAAAAGAAAATCGCATTCGATCCCCCCGTTGAAATAGCTTGATGGTAAACCCTAGGACTGAGGGGAGTTGCAAACAAATTGATTCTTTCTTTTGATGTTATTATTTGCGAAAAAAAACGTGTTTGTCATCTGTATGTTGGTATATAAATCATTCTAAAATAATGGAGCCGTCATCTCAAAAAGGTTCCTGAGTGGCGTTTATGTTGTCTATAGTTACATAGAGAGAGATAGAGGTGGGCCATCGTTTAAAAATTTTGCAATAGTTAAACCCTTTATTCGCTTCATACGATACTCTTGGAATTTCATTGAGTAGCTTTTTCTCATCTGGATTTGTATATTCAATCTCATTTGCTTGTGACTTTGAATGATACAGTTATTGATTATGTATTGTAGTACTAAGGTGAGGGTAAGCCTCGTGATGCGCTTGTCTTACCCTGGGGAGCAGCACGTGGGTAGAGTCGTGTCAAGGGAGGTGACTGAACGACGAGTCAGTTTTGTGAGGGCAACGAACGGATGCAGACCTATACTTCTCCTTCGCGAAACTGTCAGTTTGCCCGAACTTAGAAAATTGTGCGTTAATGTTACTGTATTAAAGTGAAATACTAAATGATTTGATTTGCTGTATCATCGTGTTTTATTGAAAATCATCTGCACTATAGATTCCGAATCAAGTTGATGACGGCACTATTGCTCAGCCATCGCTGACGCCATCAGACATATATATTGATAACTGATAAGTACTTTATATCAGGTCTTAATGTGTCAGAAGCTGGCGGGCTATCGAGCAGATTGATTGATACAGCGTAAACGATAAGAAGTGGTGAAGGAAAAGTTACAAAAGACTGCCCTTTTTTGTAACTTTGGACATTCAAAAGGTACTGATTCTTGGTCTGGATGTTGAATAAGGAATTTTCATTTATAAGCAGGTTTACCTCCATTTGTGAGTCAGTAGATTCCGTAAGTCTTACGATAAGCTTATGGTAGGTTTACAAACGATTTGTCCTATCAGTCCCTCATTGAGTTATGGAGCAGAAAAGTGGGATAGTGTCACGCGCAACTCAACTAATCTCTTTCGGGCGGTATTTCAGCCACCTACTCATTAGGCTACCTCGCTCATTGTTCCTGTTTTGTCATTCTTTGTTGTTGCACTACAGCCGCGCTTTGGACTAATGCTTCCAAATCTACCCGTTTCTGCGGGACTAACTGATTTATTGTTTATGGGTCGCGTTGAACTGAAATTTAGGACAAAGACTTTCAGATATAATAGATGTGACCTACGAATGGTGACACTATTTTTAGTTTCTTTTGTGCGGTAAGTTTTGACTTTTAGATAAATACAGTAATGAAATAAAAAAAATATGTAGAAAAAAAGGGGATAAATAGAATAAGGATCAGTAATAACAATTCTTTATTTTAATATTATGTGCATGATGTACCTAGGTAGAAAAATTGTATATACGAGAATGTAGGTACACCAATAAACATTTCATAATTAATAATTTGGTTATTGCCAAACAAACAATTTGCAATTCAAAAACGTGCACTTTGTTAGCACTTCAAACAAATTACACCAACAAAATATTCAGATCCCGCGGATATTTAAGCCGCATAAAGTAAAGCAATTAGCTTTATTAATGTTAAAACGCTTTGAGGCCAAAATTATGAAATTAAATGTTTTGGGCTTGGCTTTTATAATAAGGTATCTTGAGCATTTTGGGAATGCCAGAAACCAACCCGCTAATAAGCTTTCTATATTTTTTGATGAAGATGCTAAATAAAGACTCGTGGCCAAATAATAACAGCCGCACGGGTCGATCGGAGGTTAAGCTACGCTTGCCGCGGTCGGTTCGTTGATGGGTGACTATACATTCATAACATACGAAGACCCCTCCGTGCCTCGGAATTAGCCCCGGCTGTCGTTATGGGTGGAAAAGAAACCCGAAAGTCTGACAACCAATATTACCAAGGAGGATACTCCTTGGCAAGATTGGTTGTCTACTGCATATCTGACTTGCACAACTCAGCCACACCTACCCAGGTAACACGATAGTCTTACCTAGTTACTGGGTTGTGCAAGTCAGATAGGCAGTCGCTCCATGTAAAATACTGATATTTAAGCTGCATCCGGTAAGGCTGGAAGCCAACCCAAACTTAGTTGGGAAAAGGTTAGGCAGATGATGACTTTTTGATGAAGGTGCAAATAAATTTTACGAGTTAGTTGAATGTACTGCTTTTACGAATGATGCTAGTTTGGATTTTCTACCATCTGGTTGTCTGGCTAATATTTTTTTGGCACAGCATAAACTATTCTCATATATTGTACTTCGAGCTATAATTAATGAATAATATCGGGTTCGTCTATTAAGAATTTCAATACTTAAGCCTTGTCTCTCAGTGGGGTGATGATAATCTGTTCTCAACATCGGCGCCACAATCCAGTACAAATCCCAAGCAGCGACGAAGAAACTGGGCATCATAAATAGGGTGAAGCGATACTTTACGCCTGGACCGCTTTTAATCCTTTACAAGGCGCAAATCCGATCCTTCATGAAGTATTGCAGCCACCTTTGGGATGGATCAGCTAAGCACCAACTAGCCGCGCTTGACTCGGTGGAACGCAGAGCTAAGAGGCTCATTGGCGACGTAAAACTGGTGGATGCCAAGCTTCACAGCTTGGCTCATCGCCGCAAGGTTGCCTGCTGTCGGTCTTCTACAGATTGTACTTCGGTAATTGTGCCCAAGAACTCCACGACCTGATTCCACCGGCCCCCTTCTACCATCGGACATCTAGAAGCACTGCCAGTTACCATCCCTACCTAGTTGCTATTCCAACAATTCACACCAAGCGTTTCCAAATGTCTTTTATAATGCGCACAGCAAAAGAGTGGAACCTATGCACTCACCTGCGTCTGTGTTTGCGAGCGCACACAACCCTAATCTCTTCAAAGTGAGAGTGAGGTAAGCTCACTCCATCATCGACTTTGACTCTGTCACCTCTGACCTAGACTAGAGTGAAGAGCAAACCCATCTCAAATAAAAAAAAACTTAATAGGTAACATTCAGTTTTTAATTTTGATACGATAGGTTCGCGATATAATAAATACAGACGACTAGGTACCACCACTCACAATTATACAACCCAAAAACATGATTCCAACAAACCAGTTCTCGCTCCCGACCTCATAACCTCAGCAATCACATTATTGGCTCCAAAATCGGCTGTCAATAACCGAAAGAAGTCATAGTATCCGATTCCCGTTTTCAATATGAATGCTGGTCGCACTAACCCGGACGTACGAGGTCAGTAAAGCGGGCCGTTATCCAGAATGGACTGTTGTTAGTTCGCGACAATGAGAGCGATATATCAGCTTGCGGGGTCCATATTCGTGTAATGAACGCAGCGATCACTGTGAGACAGATGAAACGTCTACCATCAGGCGTTAATTCCCTCATCAACGGAGTAAATGAGGCGGTGTAAGTGATACATACTCGTTTGTGAATCAGGTATTGGTGTAAGTTGAATGAGGTAAGAGAGAACTAAAGGTGAAATTTAGCGTCGACTGGAAAGTTTATGGTTTTTATAGTCCTTTTGTCAACGTTACTGACAAGTTAGTAATTATAGGGCTTGATGATAATTATGAATGGTTAGGACAGCATCCACTCTTTACACAAACAACTTTTACTATGGCACCAAACCTGAAATCACGAAAAAAAAAAAAATGTTGTTCCTCACATTTTGACGAGTTATGCAAACATGAATGTATGGGACAGCTGATTTTTTTTTTGCGAATTCTAATTTGGTCCCATAGTAAAACTTGTTTGTTATCATGAGTACAATCATGTGTTTAAGTAAGGGTCACTAATTACCAGCCACCCTTTAAATTGTAAGGAAAAATTTCATAATATTAGTCAATATTGTGAAATTCTTCCTTCTGTAACATGATCCAGACATATATATATTCCAGACATATACATTCCAGACATATTTATTCCAATCTATTACTCTCTCACTACAGGGCAAAGACCTCTTCTTATACGAGAAGGCACGAGCATTGATCACCACACTTGCTCAAGACGAGTTGGTGTAACTATGCTAGCAGCTAATTACATTTTTAGAAGTGATGAATTTGTTTAGATATCTACATCGTTGCCGTTTTGAGCGTTTTGATTGCAAATAAAAGTACCATTAACATCAAATACTCGTATTTGTTAGTTGTCATTCTAGAAAAAAGCTCGAGCATGATTTCCAGTCAAAATTGACACACTGCCTAGTGTCAACATGGTTTTTTGATTCGTAGTTCACTCATCCAATTATTAAAATAAAGTTACAAAAATAATATCCTAACCAACTAAAACTATTAAAAAAAAAACTAAAATATGACGTCGAAAAGTTCATCCGCATCGCTGTCGTCTGGTAATGTACCCTAGAGACTGGCGGCATTGCCACGTTGTATGGTAATGCTTAGCCTCTGGCCAAGGTAAAAGCCTGCCCTTGGGTCACGGGAAGTGTCAACCTGCCGTTTGGAGATTTAATGGTTAGTTAGTTAGTATTAGTTACTATGTTTAACTCAACCAATATTAAACATAGTAACTAATGGTTGAATTTTGGCAAAATTGAATGAGTTATGCTATTAGTTACTATTTTTTAATATGAGTGAGCTAACATGAATACATTAATGTTTAGCCTTTCACATTTAGCTAAAATTCAACCATTAGATACTATGTTTAACCGTTGTTGGTTGAGATAACTACGGATCAAAAAACCGGCCCAAAGTTACTAGTACTAAACTAGAAGGTAGTACACTTACGAGCAATAAACCCGAATCACTTCATGGGGTGTTGCTCATAACACTTTGTTTACAATTTCTATGCAATAAAATATGGATTGTGTTAGGTCATTTGTAATGAAATGGAAAATCCATAATTCAATCCACAAAAATTGCAAAAAACTGTTTTGAGCAACGCGCGTTGAAGTGATTCCAGTTTATTCCTCGCGAGTGTAGTTTAAAGTCAAGATTTACTGTACAATAAAGTCATAAAATCAGTACTTACACCTCAGCCTATCTCCTGAGAAGTAAACAGTTATATAGCAGTAGTGCTGTTACTTATACTTGTAAAGGTTTATGAAGATGTTGTGTTAAATGTGGCTGAACGCAAACGGCCGGCTCCGTTACAAAGAGTAATAGACGTGGGCTTTCTATTCCAGAGTGGTAAGGCTAATGGAGGGTGTCTATGTCTAGCTAGACATAAACAATAATAAACATAGCTATGTTTGTTATTCTTTTACACAAAAGTTTATCATCATTTTCCTGCCCATATCCCATATGTTACTTGGTGTCGGCGCAACACGTTATTTTTTTTACAAAAATGTTACTTGAAATAAATACGTATATCAATGAGTAAGATAAACAGGTAAGTAATGGCAATAACGTATTATAGCGATTTAAGAAAGGAATTGATTGTGTAATAATAAACACCGCCCAAGTGCGTGTCGGACCACGCCCATTATTCCAAGAACAAACTTAATATTGTAGTTGAAAAACATGTTCGCTCAATGAGAGATTTACTATGTAATTTTAAGACCATAGAGTTCTTATAGGTTTTAATCTATAGGTATATAATTATTTCCTGTATTTTTTTTTTTCATAATTTTAGGCTCAGTCAGAGATAAGGGGAATGGTCAATTTTCGTCTATTTTCTTAAATAACTTTAATATAATATTTTTAAAAATTATAAAAAAATATCTATTTGAGACCCTCACAGTAAGCCCTTTCATTTGATATGTCACACGGTATACGTGCTCCCCATAATTGACCCCCAAACTCTAAATTCCTATATTTATGTTACACGTCCGTGTTTGGGTCACAGAAATTCATATGTGTTTAGTACACATTTCAACCTATAGGTATAGGTAGATTTGGAGCAAATTGGCTGCGACAGATGGACAGACAGACAGAGACTAGTGATCCTATAAGGGTTCCGTTTTTTTCTTTTTGAGGTACGGAACTCTGAAAAACAATAAAAGTATTGAAAGAAACCTTTACACAGCAGTTGGTATTTAAAATTAGATACTGGTTTTCCCACGATGTTATCCTTCAATGGAAGTATCTAAGTAATTTGGTACACATGTGAGGTGTAGGTACTTACATAAATTGTACATACATATATTTTTATATCTTTGTTTGAAAAAAAGCTTTAATCGAATCGAGTATGCCAGTCTCGTAGTTTTACAAAATTAATAGAAAATAGGCAATAACTAAGATTTTTACTTAATTAATTTAACAGTCTGTATATATATATATATATATATATATATATATATATATATATATATATATAAATATATATATATATATATATATATATATATATATATATATATATATATATATATATATATATATATATATATTTATTTGTGATGGGTTTGCTCTTGTCTCTAGTCTAGGTCAGAGGTGACAGAGACAAAGTAGACGATGGAGTGAGCTTACCCAGAAGAAGCCTGTTCACTCTCACTTTGAAGAGATTAGGGTTGTATACGTTCGGAAACACAGACGCAGGTAGTGAGTTCTACTCTTTTGCTGTGCGCATTATAAAAGACATTTGGAAGCGCTTAGTGCGAATTGGTGGAATAGCAACCAGGTAGGGATGGTAACTGGCAGTGCGTCTAGATTTCCGATGGTAGAAGGGGGCCGGTGGAATGAGGTCGTGGAGTTCTCGGGCACACTCTCCGAAGTTCAATCTGTAGAAGACCGACAAGCAGGCAACCTTGCGGCGATATATACAGTGTGATTCAAAATACCCCTGTTATACCGAAAACAGTGTATTTTTTAATACACTATTAGTTATTCTGGAAGGTCGCCATGGTCATATCTCAACTTTAAATAATTTCGGTTTTCTCTTACAAAATACAAATAATATTTTAATTTTGCTATGTCGTAGCAACCCTAGATAGGCGGAGCCAAATAAATCAATGACCGCAGGCCGTAGGTATGTAGGTGTTGTCGCGTCCTTTGACCTGGCAAGCTGTTGCCTCATCGCGCGAGTGAAATGATCAGTACGGTAATTATTAAGTTTGTACATACCATTTTCCTTTTCAAATCCTGCGCAGCTTTACACACGTAGGTACACGTAAGTACACTCATAGTTTTAGCACATGAACTTATTCACAATAAGGACAACAAACACAAAAGGTACACAGAACTTAGACATTTGTCTTGCTGCTGCAAGATTACCGTCAGTCGCACCTACACACATTATCATGTCATAATATTCATTGTTCGCATATTCGGTCATGATTCCTCGCAAAATTCACTGCAATCCAACGCGAAACTAGACGACATGCATCCAACTCGAAAGAATGAAGTGAACTAGCGAAATAAATGCCTAATTACTTAACTAGCCTACAATAATAAAAATGTACACAATTTTAGGGATCAATAAGATATTAAGTGAATTCCGATAATAAATAGGTACTATTTTTAAAATAAAATATTGTACCTAGTGATAGCAGTGCACCTACATTTTGCTTACGGTATTTCTGTCCCATGATGTGATAAGCGGCCAGTTAAAATTGTATTATCGAGGTTGACTAGTATTTGTAGCATTAATTACAAATCTTAGTGGTTTACCTATTTTCTGTATTTTTTAAATGATAAAGAAATAAAATACATTGCCATAATTATAAAACAAATCTAATTCCAAAATAATCGAATACAGTATCCAAAAACCCCAAAAAGATTGCCCGGTCTTAGAATAGAATCGCGTTATTATTACACATGTACGGAATCTTTTAGTGATTTTCTTTCCAAGGTGGCGGCGAGCTCAAAGGCCGCGCGCGGCGGCACGGCGGCACGCCAAAAGATTTTTGTAAGCTGAAATGATTTTGAATCTTATTTTTATGATTAAATAACATTCAAAATCATTTCAGTTTAAAAAATCTTTCGGATTTGAAGCATTCTTCAACCGATGCCGATATCCAATAAGAAAGCCGGAAGCAATGGGCGTGCAGTATAGTGTAGGAAATGGCAAGATATTGGTGGCATTTCTACCAATCGGAGGATTAAAACTGCAATTAATTCTTATAAAAATGTATTTCACCAAAGAGTAACGAAAACAGTTAGGTCGTTCGATATCTTACTTTTGAGGATAGACACCTGTTAAACAAATGGAATTAATTTTCATAGGGAGCTAATATTTATTTTATTAAACTTTTTACTAGGTATTTGTATTTTATAAAAACCTTGTAGTTGGGTTTAAACTGCAGTTTTATGCAGATGTATGTAGCTACGTCTACTTCTACTCTGCGTAGGTATTTCGCATATCATACTGGTATTCAAGACTTAATTCAATCTTGAAAAAAAAAATCAACTTACCTCTCTGATGCAAGAAAATTATAGGCTTTTTACTATTATGTGTTAAGTGTCGTATCTGACGCATTCATCCCTATATCAAAGAAGAGAGAATAGAAGTCAACCAAATTTAGGGTTGACTCCATCAAAAATATGAAGAAAACTTTGACATGTCGAAAGCATTCAAAAACTTTAATGAACATTGTTGGGGACTACATCTAATGATTAATAATGCACAACAGAATATGGGGCCGCTGGATCAAAAGAGGTATTCTGAGTCACCCTGTATAGGTATATAAAACAAAGTCGGGTTTGTTCTGAAACAATATTAGCATGATAACAATCTGTGTCAAAAAACATTGCACTTTAAAGATACCCGCAAAAACATGATTTTTATTCATATAATGTGAAATTTGTCGTTATCTCGATATTCTTCATAAAATTATATTCTCGAAGATAATATATAACACTAGGTTTTTTGACAATATTACTTACGTGTGATGTGTAATGAACCGTATTCTCTCCGATAGTTTTACGATAAAGTGGTACTGCCCAAGCTTTCTCGGAATAAAAGGTTTCTTATTTTGAGCAAACTACGTCTTTGTAGTCTTTTGTCACCACTTCAACATTTACGGACATTTCTAAATCTCGGATTCATTCATCATCATTCTCCTGCCCTTGTCCCAATTTATTTGGGGTCGCCGGTCTGCGCAACATGTCTATTTCTTTCATACTTCTCTATTAGTCGTCATGTCATACCCTTTCTAGCTAAACATTTAATTCAATTTCGGATTGTCATAAAAAAAGATAGATCACTAAACTTTTTTTCACCGATTTCACCATAATTATTCTAATAATAACCTGGGACATTTTCACACACGGTCATCTGATCCCAAACTAAGCAGAGCTTGTACTATGGAAACCAGATAACTGATATATATAAAAAAATAGTATATGTAATAAATACCACATTTTTTTTTTGTAAAAAACAAAAAAATCTGTTCAAAAAAGTATCTAAAATCAAGTTTAAATCGATGATAAAATGACTTCCACAGTCGCCTTGCATCATTCATTACTTTAAAATTAAATCTGAAGACAAGAAAAATATCGTATAAGCAAAACCGCTGAAGCAACTCTTTTATTTAGGTGAATGAATTAGAGACAGCCGAGTCCACCCGATCCCAAAACAACCACTTAGCTAATTATCCGATCAGTTTTGTTGCACTTCTAGATTGTGACGTAAAGCAAACCCGATTAGAAATGTTGTAAAAATAAAAGTCTTATTATGTTACAATACATACAATACAGAGTATGTTAAATAAGTACAACAGAATCAGTCTGGGTGGACTAGAAATTGATTTAAATAAAGTTGTTAACAGTTTAGATTTAAAAATGAAATACTCAGTCATTATCATAATATATATTACATCAGTCGCTGCAATTTTTTATTTACCACATATCCACGAGAAAAAAAAACGATGTTTAGTTGCTTAATCACCATTAAGCAATGTGTTTAATCATTATTATTAAAATTATATACCTAACTAATATTTGTTTTTGATATTTTGGTATAAAAAACAAATACAAACACATTTTTCGAAAACTATTATAGTGTAAAAAACATTAAGCCTCAGGAATCCGCAT
The DNA here is from genome assembly GCA_948252095.1 of Dicycla oo. Classification (NCBI taxonomy): domain Eukaryota; kingdom Metazoa; phylum Arthropoda; class Insecta; order Lepidoptera; family Noctuidae; genus Dicycla; species Dicycla oo. The sequence goes on from OX411726.1 coordinate 11,949,956, forward strand.
GCCAGGTTCTAAATGGACAAAAACAAGGGCTTCCATTGGCTGGATCATGTCACTGTCAATTCCATTAGATTTATTAGGACAGTGACAAAACCAAATTCAAAACGCCTTTACCGACCCTCCGTAACTTTGCCTTCTTAATAGATATAAATGGCGCCTAATATTAGAAAAACAGACTATTTTTATTACCTGCTTAATTCGAATCCATTAAAGGGAAGGTCCTTTTGAAGGTTAATTTATTTTCATAGCATCTGTCTGGTAAACAGTTTGTTTATAAAATAAAAAGAATTCAGTCTTTAAATATGCTAGATTATATGCTAGAGGTTCCGTACCTCAAAAGGAAAAACGGAACCCTTATAGGATCACTCATGTGTCTGTCTGTCTGTCTGTAACAGCCAATTTGCTCCAAATCAAATTGACCGATTTAATTGAAAGGTACACATATGTATTTCTGTGACCCAAACACGGACGTGTAATGTAAATTAATTAATTTTGAATATGGGGTCAATTTTGGGGGCACATAAGAAAAAAAATTTTTTGCAAACGGTACCGTGCGATATATCAAATGAAAGGGCTTATTGTGGCGGTCTCAAATATATATTTTTTTAATAATTTTAAAATAAACTTTTTTAAAGTTATTTAAGAAAATAGACGAAAATTGACTATTCACCCTCTATATCTCCGAAACTACTAAGCTTAAAATTTTGAAAAAAAATATAAAATACTTCTATACCTGTAGATTACAGGAAAACCTATAAGTCTATGGTCTTAAAATAACATGGTAAATCTCTCAATTTTGTGCGTACAAACTTACATTTGCAGTTGGAACGTATGGGAGAACATCTTTTTCAACTACAATGTTAAGTTTGTTCTTGGGATAAATTCATCCCAACTACGGAATCCTTCATTGAGCGTGGTCCGACACGCACTTGACCATCTTTAAAAATAGTTACTCATTGTAACAAGTAATATAATTCTTGATTAAACTTTATTGTGGCTACATTTTTTACAAGAATGTCAATTAAGAAAGGATTTTAATCAACAGTCAATCAAAATTAAATTGAAAGGATTCTTATGGAAAACTAAAGAATTAATTGGTTATTGCATATGCGGAGTTTTGTACCTATTTCTCGGGGATACGTAGTGACTTTGACTAAAATAAACTTTGATAACTGTTCATTTGTTTGTTTGAAATTATACTATACTTACTATATTACTTATATACTATATTTGTTTGTTTGAAATTATACTAGGCTATTTTTTGGTAACCCAGTATAATTTCAACCTAAGTTTAACAAACAAAGTTCAGTTTCCATCCATTAAGGGGATGAGTGGAGACTATTTGTAGCCAAATAACCCCTATGGCTACTACGCAAATGTCAACCATTATTTTTGTAGAAATCGCTCATTTTAAACAAAACACCTGATCAAAATTATGTGTGTTATAATAGGTTGGAGAAAAAGTTTCTTCGCATTTTTTAAGAAAATTCAAAACATTTTTTAATATAGTTTATTTACATTTAACTAAAGTATGTAGGTACCATTTTGTTCGTTAACTTTTTGCCATCTTGTAGGTAGGGACATGATCCCATTGCTATAGAAATTTTGCGACTTCTGGTCAAAATACCGCGACAAGCGGTTTTGGCAGTCCTCTCGTGATGTTAACCTGACACTGCCTAAAGAATTCTGAAGAGACCGAAACAGGTGGAAATCTGAAGGTGCAAGGTCAGGACTATACGGCGGATGCATTAACACCTCCCAGCCAAACTCTCTTAATTTTTGCTGAGTGGCTAAAGATGTGTGAGGTCTAGCGTTATCATGATGAAAAACCACACCCCTTCTGTTGATTAATTCCGGCCGCTTTCTCTCAACTTCTTGCTTTAATCTCATCAGTTGTTCGCAGTAGAGTTCAGAATCGATGGTCCTGCCTGGTGGTAACAGCTCATAATGAATAATGCCCTTCCAATCCCACCACACACACAGCATCACCTTGTTGCGAGTTAACCCGGGTTTCGCCACAGTCTGTGAAGCCTGACCGGCCTTTGACCACGACCTTTTTCGCACGTTCTTGTCATACGTGATCCACTTTTCATCACCAGTTATCAGCTTCTTCAAAAATGGTTCGGTTTCATTACGTCGTAATAAAGAATCACAAATGAGTACACGGTTCATTAGGTTTCTTTCAGTGAGCTCGTGAGGTAGGTACCCAAATGTCGAGCCTTTTTTGTGTACCCAGTTTTTTTCAAATGCGCCAAAACTGTTTTGTGGTCAATTTCCAGTTCTTCAGCTACGTCGTAACTACTGATATGCCGATCTTGCTCCACTTTTTCAAAAATGGCATCCATTTTATCCGTAATAGGGCGACCAGAGCAACGTGCATCTTTGACATCAAAATTTCCGGATTGAAAACGCTTAAACCAAATTTGTGCTACTCTCACAGACACTACACTAGGTCCATAAACATCGCAAATTTTTTTCGCGGCTTGCGTTGCTTTTTTACCTTTTTTGTAGTAAAATTTTAAAATGTATCGAATTTCTTCATTAGATTCACTCATCTTGACGGTACGAAAAACAAATGAAAATCACACATTTTCCTAATTTGAATTTGGAATTATGTTCTTTAAAATTTAAATTTTCAATGATACCAAAACCAGCCAGATACAAATAGTACATATAGCCAAAGAGATTTTATTACAAGTTCATACATACTATAATGCGAAAAGACTTTTTCCCCAACCTAATATTATGAAAATTGTAACGTTTTGCAGCTCTGATTTAAAAACTATTAAAGATAATAGTCATTTTATGTGTTATTATGTATTGAAAAAAAAAAAAAACTATAATGGTTGACATTTGCATAGGTGTCATAAGGGGTCATTTGTTTGAAATTACTCTTACATGCCCTTAATGCATTGCCGACATTACCAATAACCCTAACATATTACCAATAACCCTGTTATAACTATTTTAAAATATAAATCAGCCGATACAAATCTAAAAAAAAGAACAGTCTAGGATATATTTCTTAAAAAAATATTCATGTATTATATATTTATTCCAGGGTAGCAAGTTATTTTTAACGACTTCAAAAAAGGAGTTATGTAATATTATTGGAACTGCAATTTATTCACATATGATAAACTGGGTGTGTAACGGTTGATATAATAACAAAAATCTAACGTTCACTTGACCTAATTTCAGTTAATATACTTTTGTTTAATATAACGATCAGTCGAGATAATGAATTGTTGATATAATTTCATTTTATCTAATTTCTTATGATATAATAAACATTTCCTATAATGCACATTTGACATAATATTCATGTAGTATATTATTCATTTACTATAATATTCATAATCTCTAATAACTTTTAATATAATTTAGAAAATCTGATACGATTTTAAACGCCTGCTAGTATGGTGCTAGCAAAAATGCATCGCATAAGCATTAATTGCTACAAAAGTTTGCTTTTATGCGTGAGGTGGGTAGACTATACACGAATTTATTATTTTTCTTACTGTCATACAGTTACAGCGAAATTATTCATTGTGTGGCTATTGCAATCTCGATATTTGTTTTAGATTTTAAAATGACTACTATTAATTATAGTACATTCAAAAGTTCTAAAGGTGGACTAAAACTTGCTGTAAATGGATACATTTATAATAAAAACAGGGAAGTGAAGAATAAAGTTTATTGGATTTGTTTGTTTATGTTATGATTAAAAAAATATTGTACTGTTTTTTTTTTTCTTCGCTTTATACCCTATACACCTACCACCCTCAACTATTGTAACCAGTAGAAATTGGATGCAATCTGGACTTTAGGGCACCCCGACTCGGACAGGTTAGGTTAGAAGGGGATGGCGGGGTCGTGTGCGCGAGCGAAGCGAGCGAATAGACCCCGCCATCCCATTTGTGGTTATTTTTTTACAAACCATCCAGAAGTAGGAGCCCCGCGAAGCGGGGCTCCGTCGACCAAGCCCACCCTCGACCATGCATTGAATATTTTAAGATTTGGTTAGGTACCATTTGAGTTAGGTTAGAACTGTGACCATTAAACATGAAAATTAGGTCAAAAGAACATTAGGTCAAATGAATGTTATATAAAAAGAATATTATACATATTGAAAATTATATAAAATGAACGTTATACTAAATGTTTTATATTAAATGAAAATTATATCATATGAAACATTAGGTCATATGAAGTTAGGTTATATGATTTTATAGCATATGAAAATTATATTATATGAACGTTATTTCAAGTGAAATTAGAGCATTTGTTATTATATCATACATTACACACCCTTATAAACTATTAGGGCTTCCAAACTAATATATAAAATTTCACAGATGTATGTATGTTTGTCTACGCATTTCTCCGAAACTATTAATCGGATCGTGACCATTCTTTTTTGTTGACTTACATTTACTTCAACTTAGGGCACAGTGAATGTTTCATAAAAATCGTTACAGTAGTTTTCAAGATAATGGACTAATACGTGTAAGTGTGACGGCCTGGCTTATTGATACGGATACGAGCTACGGGTGTGGTGTCAAAGGGAAAATATCTCAAAACCTGAGTCAAATTCTAGTGCAATATTTATAACAAAACTATTAACTACTTATTACAAAGAAATGTTCTAGTTAAAAACTAAATATTACGAATTAAAAAAAAATGAAATCGACTTCAAACAGAAATTAACTCAAAATTATGAAAGAACTTTAATTTCAGAAGTCGGTAGCAAAAAACTAAAATACAGATTCCAAGACACCGATTTACGAAATTGAAGTTATTTCATAATTTCGAGTTAATTTCTTTTTGAAGTCGATTTAATTTTTCTGAATAATTTATTTTAATGTTAAAATAAAGGACGTTTTACTCTTATGTAATTTGGCTTCGAAAAAGAGCGTCAGAATAAATAATATTGAAAATAAAATATGAAAAAAGAACTTGACGCAGGTTTTATAAGAAACAATTTTTAGATAGAACATAAAAATCTTTTAAGCATTGTGTCAAGAGTTAATGAACTGCCAAAACAATATTTTATGTTACTGAAATACAAAAAAGATTAAAGAAAAAGACCTTTTTACGCTTTAATAACTCGTCTTAAGATGTCACGAACACAGTCTGTACCTAAACCCTGTCCTAAACCTAATATTATAAATGCGAAAGTGAGTTTGTCTGTTGGTTTGTCACGCTTTCACGCTAAAACGGCTGAACAGATTTGGATGAAATTCGGCACATGGGTAGACCATGACCTGGAAAAAGACAAAGGCTAATTTTCATTCTGGATTGCAGACGAAGTAGCGGACACAAGCTAGTAAAATAATAAATGCGAAAGTGAGTTTGTTCGTTTGTTACGCTTTCCACATTAGAACAGCTGAACGGATTTAGATGAAATTTGGCACATGGGTAGACCATGACCTGGGTTAGGACATAGTATACGTTTTATCCGTGCGTTCCCATGGGATAATTTCCGACATTAACGCGGGCGAAGCCGCTGGCAAAAGAATAAAAAAAAACTTTACAACAAGTTTAAACATAATATATGTACTCGTAAGTACGTGATTTTAATAACGAGGTTGCTTAGCATGTTTTTGTGGGCATCTCTGCATGCACGGATAGCTATGTGGCAATTGATATATACATATATGCAAATGTAAAGAGTCTAACCACCAAGCTGGATAGTTTTCATTTATTGAAATATTTTTTATTAATACAGTGGACTACATTTTTGTTTATTAGAGGAGCTCGCGGCTAAGTACTACCAGCCGCAAGCAGGTTAAGCTACGCCTGCTGGGGCTGGTCCGTGGATGGGTGATAATCTTTACATACCGAGACTTCGCCGTGCCTCGGAAAGCAGGTAAAGCCGTTGGTCCCGGCTGTCATTCGTGGGTCTTTGACAGTAGTTACATGTCGTCAGAAGCCCGAAAGTCTGACCATCAGTCTTATCAAGGGGTATCGTATTACCCAGTTACTGGGTTGTGTCGCTCCATGTAAAATACTGGTATTCAGTTGCATCCGGTTAGACTGGAAGCCGACCCCAACATAGTTGGGAAAAGGCTAGGCAGATTGATTGACTACATTTTTGTTTAATCGTTCGAGCATAAAATGATTCAAACTCAAAACATTTATTTCTACGAGTATTTACTACAACAAACTATTTACAGATCTATCATTAATGATTAATTATTGATTACCAGAACTATTGACATTTGAATTATCAAGGAGTTGGTCAGTTACTCAGAAAGTTAAAGCTACTCGTAGTTGCCGAATAGGTTAGAAACACGATGGACAATTTTTTTAAATCACGATATTACAAAATCCAAGGTGTAATATTCTTGTTGCTTCTATATGTGAGAACTGACGGCCGTAAAATAATAAAATAATCAAAGAGTTTACCTTACCCTTTTAGAACCCAAGACGTTTTCGAATTTATGCTATCAGTTACCGCGTTGGAACTGCACTTTTGTACCAGTGACGACACTGGTTTTTTTTAACATCATGACAATGAACTTTACCACATTGGGAAAGACTGCCATAACAACCATGTCTGGCCAGCGTAAAAGGTGTCAGGGAGTTCCGCAAACATGCGGGGTATAGTATGGCTTATACACAAACATTTCTACGCTTTTTACCCATGGCAGGAACAGCGGGGTAATTGCGTAACATAGTTACAAAGGCAATGTTTTCATTTCACAATTCAACAACATTAATTGCGTTTTTCACGTTATTGAACAGACGAATTCTTCAAACCTATAAAGCAACGGATTAGCAATTTTCTTCAATATCTTTTGAATTATGATTGAAAGTGTATTACGGGGTGCTGGTCTTTGCAGAACCTTACCATATCGTACAGTTCACGTTCTTAGCTACGTGGCCTGTTACAAAAATTGGAAGTGAAATGAAAAATAGTTAGAATATGAAAAGAGTTTATTTAAAGCTTTTAAAAATACTTCCCTCCAACCCCAATGCACTTATGCATTCGGAGAAACCAGCTTTCGAAACATTTAAAAAATGTATCGCTTCCCGCGACGTCTATTGTTGCAAACAAAAGAAGAGTGACAGATAATTTTTAAAAATGTTTAAAAAATGAACTCCACATAGGTGGCCAATAATGATTTTCACCAAGGAGATTTGTATTGAAATTATCCGTTAATTCAAAATAGTTTCAACAATAAAGAGATTGTATTTATTCTGTGGATAACAATTTTCGGAACTACCTGGTACAAAATGTTATGAAATACATAAATATGGTTACAATACTCGCACGGAACGAACGTACATTACCGTGGAGTCACGAGTTTTAAAGCGAGTTTCGTTAATGTTATGCACGTCTCTGGAAAATTGCATGGCTTGATAAATGCGTACAATCACATACATACATGACCTCACGTCCTTGGTTGAGCAAAACTAAACAATTACTGTTGGAATGTGGAATCATGTTAAAGTTTTAGCGATTTTCTACATAAAGTATCATACACGAGCATAGAGTACGGCGTGACAATGAAGGGATCAGCAATGATGGGGTGGGTAGAATAACTAGCAAGGAACAATTAAAAAAAAAATAAGCAAAAGGGAAAAGGCACGCTCGTTCCATCACAGACCTCATCCATCGCTTTCCATCAGGCGTAATCGGGGTCAAGAGTAGGCCCAAAAAACAATAAAAAAAAGCAGACCAACCTTTTTCTAACATCTAACAATTGCCAAAAATACTGATAAAATAATTATGTAAATCACCACTAAGTCGCAAACTATTTAAACAATGAGTTGTGTCGGGTGCCAAAATGAATTGAATAACAAGAGCAGCCTGTCTATTTTGTAAAAATCTCACCGTGAAAACGTAGGTGAAGTGAACTTGAAGAGAGCTGTCATTCCACCTTATATGCTAGGGATTGACACTATTGACAGCTCACTCCACGCTCACCTCACCTAAGTTTTCACGGTGAGATTTGTACGGAATAGCACTGCTGTTACCGAGTTGTAGATCGTAGGTTAGAACCCTGACAGGCGTTTTTTTTGTGTAAATCATTTCATCACCACTACTCTCTAAACTTTGAAGGAAAACATCGTGAGGAAACTGGCATATCCTAGAACCAAAAATTCGAAGACATGTGACATCTATCACCTCGCATTGGGTCCGCTTAGTAGATTACAGCCCACTCCCTCTCAAAGAGAGCAGGTCTGTGTCCCAGCATTGGGAACATTATAGGCTGAATATGCTATGCATACCTAATTACTAACTAACTAATTACTTTCATCTTTCACGTTTGCCCTCGCAACAAAATAAAACAAAACACTTTCATAACAAACACTAATTAAAATGTTACCCTTAAACCAAAAGGGACTAAATAATAACAATAAATAATATTGTGACGAGTTTATTAACATTAACAATATCGTTGATATGACATTGGGTCCCCAGTATGGGGTAATGACGTCATCAAATTGTACCCTGCACATCTGACATACTCTAGAGGGGTAAACGCACGGTTACACCTAGCAATGGGTACGATCATAGAGCAGAATAAGAAGCGAAACTTCGAATATATTATAATTGCCTACATTTTTAGGGCGTAAGATACATTCAACACAGTGTTTGTGGCGGGCGCATGTTACACGTTTTGCCCGTAGATGTTATTTCACAGGAAAGTACCTAAAGTCTATCCAAATCTTTGTTTCTATATAATGCTATTTCCACTCAAAAAAATATCAACTTTATTTATTTAATTCTATTCGGGAAAGAATATACAGTAGGTATTCTTAAAAACATATGATATTGAAGACTGATCGAAAAATTGTAAATTAAATTTAGATTTTAGAATGACTATTGAAAATGTCATAAAAGTTGCAAACTCAACCTTATGTTAGTTATCAAAATTGTTTTTACAATTGATACATTTTTGGAAACTAAATTGTTAACGTTGAATACATGAGTTTCATTTCTACTCGGATTTCTCAATCTATGTTTGGAAAGAGTGGTGGAGTGTTGCAGGGTGATTTATTACGCGCTAAACGGATTGGCTGTTGAGCGAAGATTTGCTGTATCGATGGACTATGCACCCTCGAATAGGGGCTGCCCTTGCTTCGTGTTTTATAATTGCATCTCTTGTCTATTATGTTTTGTATGAATGATGTATGAGGATGTCTATTGATGTTGAATGGATGATAGATACGAGAATAAAATTGTTTTGAGAATTAAAAAAAAGTCGGGACTTGTCGTGGGACACCCGGTTGGAAGGAAGTTCCTTTCGCTGTAACCATCTAGTATGGTCTCAAGTTTCAAGTGTCAAAAGTTTTTGTTCTTGTTATTTCATACAGTGCCATCTATAATAGTTTTAAGCACTTAGAATTGGCGGCATAACCCTTTCTCGTTACGTGACGATTTCTGCCAGTTTACTTCTATCGCATACCGCGTTAAAGAACGTTCGTTCGTATCAATTATAAGTTGATTGTCTGACTACTTTAAAATTTTTGGCGAAATTCAAAATTTCGCGGGCTAATTCAATGGAAGAAAAAGACATGTTGCGCCGACCCCAAATAAATTGGGACAAGGGCAGGAGAATGATGATGACTTATATCTCACACCCATCGAAACAAAATATGTTTTAGAATTATTACTAATATAAATTTTTCTATTCTTTTTTGTTCATAATGTTTTTGCCATTTTTTTTAATATTCTGTACTACCGTCATCGAACACAGGCACTTTGTTCGACAACACTACTTTCCGCCTCGCTGCTTCCCTACGACTAGGAGCTCTATGTTGTTCTCCTCATCGCTGTCACTGTGGCGAAGTTGTCAACAGCCTCGGACACCACGGCCTGTCTTGCAGCCGAAGTGCGGGTCACTTTGTGCGGGACGCGAACATTAATGACATCATCCGACGAGCTCTTATCACCGTCGGCGTTCCAGCTGTATTAGAATTCAATGGCTTGGCACGCGACGATGTAAGAGACCGGACGTCGTCATGTCTTTGTTTCCATGGAAGGTGGGTTCCATGGAGGACCTTAGTCCTGGTCCTCACTAAGGTGTGGGATGCAACGTGTGTCGATATTCTTACGCCATCCCATCTTCCTGCTAAAAATAGAAGAGAACTTCTTTCTTTTTTCTTCTTTTCTTTTTTTTTTTTGGGTGTCGCTATTCTTACGCCGTCCCATCTGCCTGCTCGGCGTGCTGTGCTGGCGCTGCTGCTGCGGCTGCGGTAAACCTAAAGCAGCGTATATATAATAACCTTGTTGGTAATTATACTTTCGAGCCGTTTGTGGTTGAAACTCTCGGGCCGTGGGGTCCGAGTGCTCATGGTCTCTTTAAGGAAAACTCAAACGGCTGGCTTGTACCTTGACCAATGGCTAAGCATTGCCGTACAACGTGGCAATGTCGCCAGTCTCTTCCAACGATGCGCATGAATTTTTGACGCCATATTTTAGTTTGTGAATAGTTTTACTTTAGATAAAATATCATTTTGTTATTTTTATTAATTAATTAGCTTTAATAAATACATGTAGGTAACATTTTCTTTTCATTAAGTATTGTAAAAATTAAGTGAAAATTGTATTTTGTCGTAAGCTTTCTCATACTGATGCATGTAACTGCAGACACCTCGACCGTTGTCATACAGGATGTCCTAGTTCAGAAGTCAGTTCAGAGTTTCGAAATACAGTTACTATTAATTATTATTACCTTTTAATAGAAATACAGGTACTTCCTACTTCCCAGTATAATAACCATTCAATCTGTCTAGCCTTTTCCCAACTATGTTGGGGTCGGCTTCCAGTGTAACCGGATGCAGCTGAATACCAGTATTTTACATGGAGCGACTGCCTATCTGACCTCCACAACCCAGTTACTGGGCAATACGATATCCCTTGGTAAGACTGGTTGTCAGACTTTCTGGCTTCTGACAACCCGTAACGACTGTCAAAGATCCTCGAATGACAGCCCGGACCAACGGCTTTGCGTGCTTTCCGAGGCACGGAGGAGTCTCGGTATGAAAAGTTGGTCACCCATCCACGGACCAACCCCGGCAAGCGTAGCTTAACCTGATGGATCGACCTTCCCAGTATAATAACCCTTTACAAGAATCTGCAGTAATACTTTAATAATACTACCGGACCAAGACCCCTCCGTGCCTCGGAAAGCACGTTAAGCCCTTGTTGGTCCCGGCTGCCATTCGTAGATCTTTGACAGTTGTTCAATACTCTCAATACTCAATTCTTTATTGCATTCCATATGTGTTACATAGATGGTATCAAAGTTAAAGATCAATATGGACCCTGTCGGGCACAGCAAAAATTAGTAGAGAGGAAGAGGGCTAAGTAGCAATTCAAGAAACTTAATATTATTATACATTATTAGATTTGTTTATTTTGGGAGTACAATTTTGTATATATATACAATTTATATTGGTATATATATATATATATATATTTACTTATATATTATATGGGTATAATGTAGGTAATTTTTATGAAGTTATCAGAAGTATATTATTATTATATTATTTATATATTCATATTTATTTTGCAATCAATTTGTCATCTAAAAACTCCTTTACTGAGTAGTATGACTTGGATTCCAGAAATTGTTTCAATTTATTAATGTATATATTTGTTTTGTTTAATTCTCTAATGTCATGTGGCAATTTATTATAAATTTTTATGGACATAACTAAAGGGCTGGTTGAGTGCATTTTGAGTCGGGATTGAGGTATGTTAAGTTTGTTTTTGTTGTGTCGAAGAGTGTATCTTGTTTGTGTTTCTTCGCAAGTGGTGTAATAATCTGGGTGTTTTCTGACAAATTTACATAATTCTAAGATATACAAACAGGGAAGTGTGAGTATTTTGTGTTTTTGGAAGTGTGGTTTGCAGCTATCTATTTGTTCAATGTTGGTTATTATTCGAATTAACTTCTTTTGTAAAATAAATAAGGTTTGTGAATCTGTACTGTTTCCCCACAGTATAACCCCATAGCTGAGCCATGCTTGGGCGTATGCATAGTAAGTTACAAGTGCTGTTTGCAGGTTGGTGGTTTTTTTAATTTCGCGTAAGGCATACGAAAATTTTGATAGTTTTGCTCTTATTTTTTGTATGTGGGATTTCCAATTTATGTGGGTATCAATAGACAAACCGAGGAGAGTAAATTCATTTACTTGTTCCAGTTTTACATTATTAAAAATGAAATTTAGTTTTAATGGAGATTTTTGATGGGGATGAAAAGTAATTAATTTTGTTTTGGTGAAATTTATTTCTAGATTATGGTTATCCATCCAGTTTACAGCTGTAGAAAGAAGGGATTTTAATTTGGCGTTTATATTGTCATCATTCTGGCATGAGGTGAGCAGAGAGATGTCGTCCGCAAAGAGAACACATGGTTTGTTTATAATCTTAGGGAGGTCATTTATATAGATAAGAAACAATAAGCAGCCTATTACACTCCCTTGGGGAATTGACGCGTTAACTGTTTTACTGTGGGATTTTATTTTTTGTTGCGAGTAGTCAGAAGCCCAAAGTTCTGCAACCAGTCTCACCAGGAGGTATCGTGTGACACAGTACCTGGGTCTTGGAGGTCAGATAGGCAGTCGCTCCGCTAGACTGAAAGCCAACCCCAACATAGTTGGAAAAAGGCTAGGCAGATTGATTTTTACTCCAACTTATTTCGACATATGACAATAACTTAAAAAATATCAGGAATTTCTCAGTAGCAGTCCGGAGTCTGGATTTGTTCAAAGTTTTTATTTTTTTATTTATGATGGGTTTGCTCTTGACTCTAGTCTAGGTCGGACGCGACAGAGACAAAGTCGACGATTGAGTGAGCTTACCCTGAAGAAGCCTGTTCACTCTCACTATGAAGAGATTAGGGTTGTATGCGCTCGGAAACACAGACGCAGGTAGTGAGTTCCACTCTTTTGCTGTGCACATTATAAAAGTCATTTGGAAGCGCTTAGTGCGAATTGGTGGAATAACAACTAGGTAGGGATGGTAATTGGCAGAGCATCTAGATGCCCGATGCGATGGTAGAAGGGGGCCGGTAGGATCAGGTCGTGGAGTTCTTGAGCACAATAGTTGATGACAATAGGCTCGCCCCCTTTTACATGAGACTTAACATAACTGGCGAAATGTGGTTATACTATAAGTACTTCAGGGAAAGAGTCGTGATGTTATGTGACAATAACTTAAGGTTATAATCATACTTAGAGAACAGTTTTACAAAGTTATAGTAGTTGTAACACTTTAAGTTAATGTTATTAGTGTTACTAACGAGCGGAACAATATGTTACGAAGGGTAAATGTTATGTTCTACAATTAGAACCTCTCTAATTATAATGACCACAGTCTACAAGGCACTTAATATTATTTTAGCAGACGGTGAGATAGAAACATTTTACATACTCGTACAATAGCATAATACAGGGTCAAATTAAATTAGCTAGCGAAACTCCACAGACTGATGGGTATCGGTATTTTTTTTTTTTTGGGTCAACGACAGCTGGTATTGTTGTAACTTGGAATATGAGATGAGAAAATCTGTTTTACGAGTATTTTATCGTGCTTAGGTATCGATACCAATCTCGTCTGTGAAGTTTACAAAAAAAAAAAAAAACAGATTTTTTAAACTGATATTTCAAGTGACCACAATAATAACCGCGGTCGATGACCCCCACAAAAATCATCAAATTCATTTCTTTTTTGTTTTATCACGTTTAGATATAGATACCTATCACGTCTACGGAGTTTCTCTAGCTAATTTAATTTGACCCTGTATTATATAAAGTTTTTCAGTTGTGCTTTATAACCGCACGTTTACACCGACAAGGGTGTAAACGTGGGATTGTGATACTTGTTTTCAACAAGCCTTGTCAAAAACATGCCCCGTGTATAAAATATGTATAGGCGTTGTTTCCAACTAGACTTTACAACTTGTTTGAGGTGTAAACGAAGAACGAAAACTGTAGATATAACATGTTTTATAACCTTGGTGCAAACGCGGGCGAAGAGGAAAGGTTAACAAAATTATAAAGAACAAAAGCAATAATACTATAAGGCCTTTAATAAAATTTTAAAAGGATTATAAAACGAAAAATGCGCGTAACCACAAAGTGTTCACTTCTTTTTATCCATCGGTCAAACTGCCAGAATATCAAAGTGGTTCGCCGAGAGCGCCTTTTGAAATTTCCCCTTTTATAAAATTTTCCACGAGTTCTGTATTTCACGGAAATTGGTAACATTTTAGGTGACGACTAGGTAAAGTTCCACTTCCACAAAGCATGAATATTGAAACTGAGTGAGACCAAAGAGAACCGTTAAATACTCTTCAATTCTTTGTAAACTTAAGTTGTAGGTAGTACCGAGTGTAGATATTACCTACCTCTACAATCAGATAACTAAAATCCAGAAGACGGAACTAAAAAAATGTCTTAAAATCTGCATGCAGTATTACTTCAACAAGACAATCAAAGACATCAATCTCCTCTTAACAACCGCAATAATGCAAGCAGGAATACAACAAACCGCTTTATTCATCCATGAGAAAATTATGCCAATAAACTTCAAACGAGGCGACAACGGCACAAAAAATCAAAACATAAGTCACTTTTATTTTAAACAATCTTAATAACCGACGAATTTACTTTTACTTGACACATATTTCTTCCTTAATGACGTCCATTTATTTTAACGCCTGCAAGAATCTCGGACGGACATTTGATAAAGTAATCTCAGGCAATTTTCTTGCGGAACCCAAGTCTTTCCTACGGGTGCTACGGGGACGAGAAAAAAAATGATCCAGAAATGGCCACTTGGAACAACAATGGTGATTTAAAAACACAATAGAGATGTGGGGAACTGATGGATTGACAGTGTGTACAGAATAGGGATGTGACGCGACTGATTTGCTCTTTTTTTTGTTGTGTAAATATTGGGTTCAGATAAGTGTTTGAGTTTGGAACGAAGGACCAACATGAAATGATTTAATTTCATATTCGTAGGTATGAGTATTGAATGACAATCAATCCTTCGAGGCTTTCTTTTTAAAAAAATCAACTTCAGACGTATATTGATTGGTGATTTATTATGAGTTGTGAATAATCTGAAAAATGTATACTGTTCAGGTTTATTAGCCCAATACCCCAAGGACAAAAACTAATAACATATTTTAATTGTGTCACACTCAGCTCAAAGGGCACATAAATATTAATTGCCAGTTTCCAACGCAATATCGACACCCCTCCCTTACTCGCGTGCGGGCCATAGGGAGCAAAATGTGCAAACAATTAGGAGTTCTTTTTTGCACCCTACTCTAAGGGTGACTCACAATGGCACTTTATGTCTACGACAGCTCGCCTCTATTTAAATGCGGCCAGCTCTATCTTGCACTAGACATCTGTTACTTTCACACCGACCGTAAATTATATTGTAATGGCACTGGAATATAATCGGATTTACTTTGTATTTTTTTTTTAATGATAAATGAATCGGATTTATTTTTGTTTTTTTTTTTAATATCTGCCTGTGAAAGAAGAAATTGTTTTTATGCCTCAGTGTCATTTTCATACAATTACTTGTTTTTGATGTGTAACATCTTTCCTCTCGCTTTCCTGCAATCTGTGGGAGTGATTTCGTGAAAAGGGACGGAAGTGTGTAACAGGACGCCGAGGAAGCGCACGCTATTTGATTTTGTACCAATCCAAACAGATGTCAGATCTTAAGCGACTACTATAAGGCTCGCTCTTTTTTTTTGCATAACTGACGATATATGGGTGTATAGGTTAACCTCTGTATATCACGCCTGTAATCCCCGAACGGTTAGGCCGTTCGGGGATTACAGGTGTGATATTATATTATGTTATTTGGATACGCAATTGAGTATTACGAATCTATATTTAGTAGGCATCAGATAAGGTATTTGTGTACATACAACAATTTATGCTTAGCTGATGTATGCTTAAAATGAGACTGTCTACAAAGAGATAATCATGTAAACTAAGTAAATACCTACACACATAAACCAATTCGGTGTAATGAGTGATTAGTTGCTCAGGAAAGTAAATAACAATGGCATTCATATAAAATATAACGTTACAGAAATCGACGCTATAAAGAGATTGTCGTATCTCGAAAAATGGCAATTTTTTTTTTTGCATCACTGAAATAAGAAAAAATACTGCGTCGGACGGTCTGGACAACCATTTTCTACGGTGGATTTTTTTTATATACGACGTTGACATTTCAAAACTTTTTTAACAAACATACATCAAAATGCTGTAAATACCATAAAATCAACTATTATTAAATGTTATTATAGATACAGCAAAATCGTTGTTGTAACTTTGAAGCTTTTTCGTTGTGCCATATGTTAAAACTACCAAGAAACAGCAATATTGCTGCTTTAAATTTAAATACCAACTATTATAAACGCATGTTAGACTAACATTAGAAAGCTATCATAAGTGGCATCTGATAAATTTCATTTATAAGAAATTATAAGAAATACGTGTTCCAAAAATGACCGCTCCGATGCAGCTAGCTTAAGAGCTATGAATTTATCAATTAGTTTTTTTGGCTCTGGTGTAAAGTTCATCTTTTCGAGATACAACAATATTGTTTATTTTCTTGCGTTGAAATATTCAACTTTGCCCAATTAAAAATACAAAAATACGTGATCAAAGTAAACTATAGAGAATTAATCACATCTATCGATTCAAACAATATTGTTCAAGTCGACACAAAGGAGGGTGACAAGCTCACCCCGCGCGTATGTAAATCTATTCAAAAAGATTCTTTTGATAACGGTCTTTTGTAAAAACTGAAATACGACATAAAGTCCTATTTTTCTCTTAAATACATAAGCACTGGCAATCGGAAAACTCAACGCGGGATCCACTCCGTGTGAACCTATTCGATCTCATGCATTTAAATTCAGAATTAGTGGAAAGCCTTGCCGCAGACCGACTTTTTGCCGAAGGTGAGCAAGCCATTCCTCGGATTTCTCTTTAATACCGCTTTCATTGAAAACGTGATTGATTTAATGGGCTTTTGTATACTATAAAAACTTTATAACTCGACTTCGCTTTTAGAAGTGTCAAAATGAAAATGAAAACATTGATTTTGTTTAAAAAGTTTTTGCTTTTCGGACAGAAACCACGTCTTTCCATTTTGTAAGAGACGTGGTGTGACAACGTAAATAATCTATTCAAAGACAACCCCGTGTGTGGCAGGCAGAAAAATGTATCTGGGACGTAAAGGATGGTGGAGGTCGGTTCGTTACGTTTTGTTGGTCCCAGGGGCGTGCCTTGCGCGGTGGTAAGTAGCACTGTAGGTACATGAATGTTTTATGCTAGCGTCACAATTCAGATTTGTATCCACTAGTGGAGTAAGTTTATAGCCTGCTCTTGTCCCACGTCGGGCAATAAAGGGGCGTGTTTATTGTTTTTCGTATTGCGAGTTCAAGGTTTGGCCGCTTCGGCGAGATTTTATTGCTCCTAAATCGTGCTATAAAATAATGCTATGATTAAGTATAGCGCTTTTGTTGAGGAATATTTGATTGTATTTCTTTATACTAATTAGGTAATGGAAACCACAGCAAAAAGGCTCCTGCAGACAGGCGCGACTCGACGGTTTGACGCGATTCTGGTAGAACAATTTCCATGAAGTTTTCATACAAATTGTTGTACAAGAGTCGCGTCGCGCCTGTCTGTGGGAGCTTATACGCGTTACATACCTACCTATTTGACAGTAGATTACCAATACGGAACCGAACTGAATAAGTTCCTTACTTACAGTTTAGTTTAGGTAATAAACTTGTCTTGTTTGATTGAGTGAGGATAAAAGTATGTCAGCCTGTGTAAAAACAATTTCAAAAGACACAATGTGAAAAGAAAACAAACATTATTTTGTTGAAGTTTTTCCGGGTCAACACTTGTATGAGGAAAATAATCATTTCCTCACTTTGACATGACTAAAGTTCGGTCGCAGAGTAGCAAGAAATTCGTACATTAACCTTGTTATTACCTGTCTCTGTTGCTCCCGCGTAAATATATTGCCGTCACACTCGTATGACGGCGGTTATTGCATCGATGCGAGCGCGAGGTCAATGTACGAATTTTATCCTGTTCCGCAACCAAACTTTAATTTCATATTTTATTTATAGTTTCCCATATCACGTCGCCGTTTTGTAAACGAGAAAAAAATATTACTGCCTCATAATTGTCTAGAATTTTGAATTATAATTTTGAAATTTGGCTTCATTATAAGAATCCATGAATAACAAAGCAAAATTGTCTCCATTTAAAAATTTATGCAAGAAAAATAATCGTGGTTTCCATTTGTCTCTTACCTGTACCCAAATTAATTATCTCCAGAAAAAATTCAAGGAAAGTCTGTAACTATACTTATACCAACAACATCGTTGAATTTAATTAACCATTAAGACAATATAGTCTATTGAAGCATTTAACAATTCATACTTTAATTAATATAGGGTAAGATTTCAGAGGGTCGATATGAAAGGGTTACAGATATAGGCAAATAATCCTACGATATGTACTTAAGAACATAGCTACATAAGAGTAAACTTCATTAGCTGTTCGATTCTCTATAGTTACTGTTATATACATAGAATATTATATACTGGGGTTTGACTGTATTAATTTGAGATGTTGCCGGATTATAGTAAACTGCCAAGTTGACACTTTAAATAGGTAGTCTATCAACAAGTAGTAACAAATCAATGTCTTCAATAGGACAAACTTTTTACCTAGATAAGTGTTCTAATTTAAACTATAAAACGGTTCCACGCAGATACAAGATAGCATAGCTCAAGCTAAAGAACGACAGAAAATCGCTGTTTATGTATTTTTAACCGACTTAAAAAAGGAGGTCCTCTATTCGAACCGTATGTATGTACGTTTTTAT
This sequence comes from Dicycla oo, assembly GCA_948252095.1. Taxonomy (NCBI): domain Eukaryota; kingdom Metazoa; phylum Arthropoda; class Insecta; order Lepidoptera; family Noctuidae; genus Dicycla; species Dicycla oo. The sequence continues at coordinate 11,968,872 of OX411726.1, forward strand.
GTCCTCGATTTCCTCAAAAACGAATGAACCAATTTTGACGATTCTTTCAATAACGTAATCTATATACTTTCAGGAAGGTTTTAGAATAGAACACATTAGGTAATTATACTTATGTACGAAGTTCTATGTATAAATGTACTGTAACTTCTGAACGAATTTTGATGATTCTTCTTGTTTTCGTTCCGTCTTGGGCTTATGTAATAGTATATTAACTAAAAATGGAAAAATAAATTTACTTTTAAAAAGTAAAAACCTAATTCAAAAACCCAAAACAAATAAAATAACTTTCATAAAAAAATAACCAGGTTCTGAAGTCGGTGTCTTCAATTCTTCAATGTCAATGCACCTTAGCTTGACACCGACTTCAGAAGCTGTTAAGTTTTTTATTGTTTTGCATAAAAATACTTCACACTATGATAACTGCAACCAACAAGATAATCATAAAACCTGACTGTAATTAAGTCACATTTTGTAAAAATAAAATTATTTTAGTACTTATGTGTGAAATATGGTAGCAGCTGACTTTATTATGCTTTTGCATCATATAGAAAATTGACAAGATTAATAATACTTAACCTCTTGTCCGTCGGGCCTCTGTATGCGCTAGTACCGCAAACGTCGCCTACTTCGACAAGCGTCGAAGTACTTGTTGATTTTTGGGCAAGCCTTCGAAAAAACGCAGATTTCGTTAATACATAGCCAGTTAAACGTTACATGTTATACCTTCCTGGCTTCGTTATTAGATTACCTAACTACTTATACCATTCATTATGCAAATGCAACTGACCTTATCTAGCAACGATGCGTTAAGTTTTTGTTTTGATAATTTTCACTCACATAACCTTCAAACTTTCTCACATCACATCTAATCTACAAAAACATTCACCAAAAAAACACTTTATTACGATAACACAATATCTGTAGAAACGATAAAACACCACACATTAACAACAATCCACTTATAAACAATAACCAAACCATAAAAACTATTTGTTTACGCAACGACAAAATTTCGGCGCTAACTCCGCGTGGTGCCGACGGATTACTTTTATTGTATTTTACTTTTGGAAATACGATTACGATGATAATACGCAATAATGTCGGTAGCTATTAGCTAAAATATGTTTGTGGAACAATAATCTAACTACATAAGTGTATTTCAAACACTAAACAAAAATATTTATCATAAAACATTACGAAATACGACGGCCCCATCAAATTATGAACATTACAAAAGTTTCGTAACTTTTTCTCGACATATTTATAACTTTTCTATAAACTATCACATCATACGAAATCTATACTTATTTCTCAGTAATTCTGTATACAAATCTCATAAGATTACTCACCGTTTCCTTCTTGAAAACATTTTTTCTAAACTTAGACACCCGCACGAATCACTCGTAAAACAACAAATATGGCCGTCACAGAGCTTCACAGAAGCACTAATTTCTTTCTATTTTTTTGCTTCCGTTTTGTTGGCACTCCTGTTTAAATGTTACCAAAATAGGTCAAGCATGAATCGACTAATCGAATGATACAGCTAGATCGTGTTGCAAGTGCCAATAAATAGAAAATATTACCGTCCAATGACAACCATGCGTGTTGACAGTTGTTATTTTCCAATGGTGTAACGGCGGCGTTTCGAGCCATTAAATCTTATTTTCCAATGGTGTTACGCCGACGTTTGAGAGGTTAAGAGATCCAATTCGCATGTAATTTTCCTGTTTCATGCCCGTTGTTAATATATAATCTAAGTACCTACACTCTAATTAACACAACAAGACCGCTCATTGTATCATACTATTCTAATATAAAGTATTTGGTATTTTTGTTCCCTTTATCTATGTAATACTAAACGAATTTTATGTGCAAAACCTTTGCGATCCCTTGTAACTTTGGAAAGGCTACATCTGGCTAACAGACGTAGTAAACAAATAAAATATATATCACCGACACGTGAGCCTCAAATTACTTCAAATCTGGCACTAGGCTGCGTCTCCGGTCATACATACAAAATATGACATTTCCCCTTTATTCTGACCGTGGTGTATATAAAGCATATTCGTATAAATAACGAATAGGGATGTTTTGCGGGCGTCCGGGTTAAAACATTTTGTGATATGAAGAACACCTCTACTGGTCGCCGTCTATAGATACATATGTATGTATTCATATGTGAGTGGCATGTTATGTACGTCTTGTTATGTTTGTGGGTCTTGCAGAAACATGTTTTTGCTAGAGATTGCAGTTATGAAAAAAAAAAAAGATTGCGAGTTTCGCAAAAATATTGCGCGTATCAAGTTGGGAGTGCGGTAGCAAGAATGAGGAAAATGTGATGCTAGTGTTTTGAAGCTATGATTATTATCTTGACGAGGTAAAGTTTTAGATATGCGAGATTTATTTATTAGAGACGACAAAATAAAGTAGACTCCTCTGACTTCAACTCCCGCAATCTCGCGCACAAAAATATTGTCAATAAGCTTCCAACACAAGACTTAATTAATAGGAACTATATAACTAAAGATCAAAGGAAACCTACAAAATAAATTGACAGTTTTGTACCCGAATTCTAATAATTCAAGTAATTATTGAGCGTTCAGAACTAATCAATAGGTCCATTAGTCGACCAATGTCAATCCAAAGCATTTTCGTCGCGGAAAAACAAAGCCGCCACGGAACGAAAACCAATTATCTTCGCTTCATCCTTAACCTATCGAATCGAAATAAAATGTATAAAACACCAGCTGGATGATTGGTTATTACTTTTCCTTACCGCGAAACCTATCGACTTCCAAATTGGAGCCGCCGTAATAACTTCTCGTCGATTCGATATAAACCGTGTGACATGTTCAGAACATTGAAAATACGTGATATTACCTTTGGTACTCTCCACGACGCAGTCTATCCTCCAGAGAAGCAGAGCCGCGTATACCGTAAGCAGCATCTTGCCACCGCGGGAGCAAAATAATTCACTTTTATGGCCCATCTTCAAACACAGCCAAATTTTCGGCAATGCCGCCTTTTATAGGCGAAAGTCGAAACATCACAACACCACTTTGTTGCTCGAAACAAAAGTCGTCACGACACTGAACGTTACGCGACAGTTACGACAAACACTTTTACTGCAGCGAATTTATACCAAGCGACAAAAGTAATTTGTGTAGTATACGATGCATTGACACTGCCTTCCGTTTTATATTTCTTTGTTGTTTTATCTGTAACAAAAGAAAATGGAGTTAGGGACGGTTCTTGTTGAATTTTCACAGTTTAAAACGATTCATTGGTTTCAACACCACAGAGTTAACGTAGCATAGCGTTACACATAACGTTCAAATGGCGTATCCACTGTTTTGGAAGATCGGATTTAAAAAATATATTCTATATATTTCAGTACGTTACAAAAACTTTGGCATGTGTTCATAATGCTAGCTCGAGGGAAAAATATTCGTAGTTTTAGAGCTGAAAATAAAGAAAAGCTGAACTCAGGTGGTGGATTAGTAATGCTGTAGCTTGTAATAACAAAACATTTACGATAAACCGCTTTCTTCAACGCTTATCTTGGTAAAAAGAAAATGTACGAAAAATGTCGACGAAGGAAAACTAGCATTGAAATTCTGTGTACATTTTACTTAGTCCATATTCCATAATAATAAATGTTGCTGCAAAAGAAAATTTTATACGTTTTGAATTCGCGTCAATAAGATTGTGCTTTGTCACTATTATAATATCATATCTTAATGTTATTAAAACATATTATTATGTTTTATACAGGACATATTTTTAAGTAGTGCGTAAATTTTCACAGGTTATTCTACCCATGAATATGAACAACTTTCACTACGGGACCAATCCTACAATCGCGAAAAAAAATCAGCTGTTCAGTACATTTTCGGATAATTTGTCAAAATGTATTGAACAGCTGATTTTTTGATCGCGATTTTAGGGTTGGTCCCATAGTGAAAGTTGTTCATATTCATGGGTAGAATAACCTAAGAAACTTTGCGCACTGCTTACAAAATTGTCCTGTATTGTTATTTGCACAGACAGCAAAAGTTCTTTACAACATTTAACTCGATGCGCCTCTGGCCAAAGAGGTGTATCGCTAGCGTGTGTTATTCTATCTAAGATCGATGAATTAATTGTAAAGAGTGTTAAATTGAGACTGCAATGGGTTCCATTGCATATTGGGATACAAGGCAATTAAAAGGCTCACATGCTGGCAAAATATGCAGCTAAACATGAAAAAGCAACTAATATAACGCTAGATTATACAGAAGTCTTACTTAAATTTAAAAAGAAGTGCTACGATAATTGGAAAGAGTATTTTGATAAGCGTTCATTGGAAAAAGGGATCTAGTATAAAACCAGGGTCAGCCTTTTCGTGTGCCCTGATTTATAAATAGTAATTTAAGTAGAAAATTAGTTGTAACAGCTCATAGACTCAGATCTGGACACATTCCATGTAATAAGTTCTTGTTCATGATGAAAAAAACTAATTCGCCTAATTGTGTGGAGTGTGGAGTTGTGGAAGACTTACATCACTTATTGATGAACTGTGCTAGATATGAGTCTAATAGAAATTATCTGTTTGGGGGATTGAGGTTGAACCGACTTGAAATAGGCACATACTACCTATAGAATTCTCTCTCAAGGTGATGATGCGAAGAGTCTGTTCAGGTTCATGGCCCAAATGTTAACTGTAGCAGTGTGTGTTTAGGGTACGATGGGACTGTCATACGCATTGCAATTTTATAAGTTCCTAATTCAATGAAGAATAAAAAAACAAAATAAATAAAAGACTGTGCTTTGGCACTATTATAATAGGACGAGCTCGTGGCTAAGTAATAACAGCGGCACGGGTCGATCCATCAGGTTAAGCTATGCTTGCCAGGGTTGGTCCGTGGATGGGTGACCATCCTTACATACAGAGACTCCTCCGTAACTCGGAAAGCACGTTAAGCCGTTGGTCCCGCCTGTCCTACGTGGATCTTTGACAGTCGTTACGGGTCGTCAGAATCCCGAAAGTCTGACAACCAGTCTCACCAAGGGGTATCGTATTACCCAGTTACTGGGTTGTGAAGGTCAGATAGGCAGTCGCTCCATGTCCGTCCAGTTAGACTGGAAGCCGACTCCAACGTAGTTGGGAAAAGGCTAGGCAGATTGATTGGTAGAATAAGACGTTACACGAAAAGATAATAAACTGAGTACATATTTATACTTTAACGAAATGAAACGCTAATAGGATTTCTTCTGTAGAAATAAACAGGGACGGATTAAATTGTATTTTAAACCAATCATAACAGGTTCCATTGGAAAAGACATTTTGGGCCATATTCCAATTTAAAATTTTGACAGAAAAATTTTGTATTCCCTAAGAGAAAACTTTATTTCAGAAGCTTTAGCTCCAGTCATATTGAATCTATATATATATTTTTTCATTTAGAATTGGAGGGAAAATAAAATATGTATAGACGCCAGCACATCAAGCTACTACAATCTGTCATATTTATTTAATAGATTTTCAACTTTATCGTTAAAGCATTAGGTTCAAGGTTGATTGGGAAAATTTTACAGTTTCGGGTAGCTTGACCTGCTGGCGCCTGTACATTGGCTCGTATTTAGCAATCATATGAGAATAAGAGGATTAAAATAAGAATATAAGCGTATTTTTTTTTAATTATTAAAACAACTTTCGAAAGCGTAGCGTAATTAAGAGTTCCGCTGTTGTTCGATGGCTGGTAAGAATCCTTAATTAAAAACAATTTTCAGTAGCAAGTTAAATATCGAGTTACTAATAGGTACTATCTCTCGTGTCTACTACTCTATCGTGCCTGTAGCTGTATACTATCCCTATATTAGCAGTAATGCTACTATTGGGATAGTATACAGCTTTTGTTATCCTGTGAGAGCGAGTTCTGTGAGTTATAAGTACGTAACGGCACGATATCCTCTGCTGGCATCGACAGAAAAGATTTAATTCCTACTTCAAGATTCAGAAAGGATCAGAAGTTTTTAAACGACTTCAAGAAAAGGAGGGTGTTATGCTCATCATTCTCCTGCCCTTGTCCCAATTTATTTGGGGTCGGCGCAACATGTCTTTTTCTTCCATACTTCTCTATTAGTCGTCATCTCGGTAGTCACTCCCTTTCTGGCCATATCATCTTTCACACAGTCCATCCATCGTTTCTTTGGTCTTTCCTTACTCGTATAGCCCTCCACGTTCATACTCAACACTTTCCTGACGACATTTTCCTCATTCCTCCGCATCACATTGCCATACCATGACAACCGATTACCACACCACTTTTCAGTCACCGGTGTCACTTTCAGACTTCCTCTTACATACTCATTTCTTATTCTATCCATTCGCGTAATACCACACATCCCTCTTAGTATTCTCATCTCGGTTGCATGCATTGCCTTTCATTCATTCTTTTTATGGCCCAACATTCTGATCCATACAAGACAGCAGGTCTAACCATTGTTTTATAAATCTTCCCCTTGAGTTTAAGGGGAATGCGGGAGTCGCAGATTGTTCCCGTGACCTGCCGCCATTTCATCCATCCAGTGTTAATTCTGTGCTTAACAGTCCGGTGTACTTCGCCATCGCTTTGCACAAGTGAACCAAGATACCGGAAGTCGGAGCAGACCGGGAGAAGCGCGCCATCAAGCGCTATGGCTCCAGCACTGGAGAGACCGCCGAAATCGCAGAACATATACTCGGTCTTGGTTCTGCTGATTTTCAAGCCGACATTCTCCAGTTTCCGTTGCCATTTCTCCAATCTGCTCTGGATCGCAGGTCCATCTTCACCGAGAAGAACGATGTCGTCGGCAAATAGCATGCACCAGGGTGCCTCTTCCTTTATGTCCGCTGTCAGAGCGTCCATAATCAACAGGAAGATGTAAGGACTTAAAGCCGACCCCTGGTGCAAGCCTACCGCCACACTGAACTCGTCGGTGTTGCCAGCAGCCGACCGGACGTAGGTACAAGATTGACTGTACATAGCACGAATTAACTCTACATACTTCCCGGGCAAACCTTTCTCTTTCAAGGCCCACCACAAGACATCCCGAGGTACCTTATCATACGCTTTTTTCAGATCAATGAACACCATGTGCAAGTTATTGTGTGCACGTCTGCAGAATATAGAGGGTGTAATGCATTCAACGAATTTTTATTTAAATTTTAAGTGACATACAATTAAGAAATTATAATTTACGTTCCAATCGCGATCTAACTTCATACGTACTTCGACACAGTGACACAATGAGCGAATTTTCATTAAAATACTTAGCAAAAATTTATCCAATATTAAAATCAAATTGTATAATAAAAACTTATTCCTGGTAATCACAGGTAGAAACTAAGAATATCAACGTGGAACCGTCACTTACACCCGTATTTATAAACAAGCAATTACTTGCTTCTAAGTAATTTCCTAGTGAACTCATTACTTGAGAGAATTCTCCATTATAAAATCGTATTCTATAGTCGAATAATGTACGCTACATACTTGAGTAAATGCTTGAGTAAGAATCAACGCTCCATCGTAAAATCAAACGCAAAATGGTCGAGTTCTCAATTATTAAGTAAAGAAAATGGTGACTATTACCTGGCTAAGAATTCTAAACCTCTAACAGTTCTAACTTCAAGCAATTAGAATTAAAATCGTTACTTGAGTAATTACTTTTACTGAAGCAATCACTTTTACTTGTTTATAAATACGGGTGTAGTAATCCCATTAGGGAATAAATAATAATAATAATAATAATATAATACATAGTTTCCATCCAGGTAGGTACAACAATTTTTTGCTCTAATAACAATTTAAATCTTAGTTTAGAGGTTACGCTGTTACATAGAATGATGGAATTCTCTAACTCCTAAACTAAGTCAAACTTGTATTATTATAGGAGTTAGATAAAAATTAAATGAATGGCGCTACTTGCATGAAATATTTTATTTTACAGTAGTAGGTACAAAGGTACGGACTAACTTCACGTTTATTGCCACGTATTTACGAGTACCTACCTGCTAATGTAATGTATAGTTCGCGTCAAATAACTTTGCCGCTCTGAAACCAGGCTTTCCGATGCGCATGGCATGGCGCACTGCTGTTTTAGTATAGATATTGACTACTGCGCGAACTTCAGAGCGGCAAAGTTATTTGACGCGAACTATACACAATTAGCCTTCCTTAGTCTTTGAAACTTGTGGAAAATCTTGGAAAATTCTAAGTACAGTTCAATGTTGAGGTAATTTTGTTTGACAGCTACATATTTAAACTTAAACTCTTTTAATTTGATCTTTCCTACCTGGGGATCACGAGGTAGGCTATATCTACCTCATCATCAGCGAACCAACATCATGCTCAGCAATAGCGCTTGTCACCACTAGACCAACGAGGCAGTTTGGTGGGTTTGGTGTTTGGGATTATTAACATCGTTTTGTAAACATTTCCATCTGCCTAGCCTTTTCTATGTTGGTGTCGGCTTCCAGTCTAGCTGGATACAGCTGAATACCAGTATTTTATCATACATGGAGCGACTGTCTATCTGACCTCCACAACCCGGTTACTAGGTACCATACCCCTTGGTAAGACTGGTTGTCAGACTTTCGAGCTTCTGAGAACCCGTAACGAGTGTCAAAGATCCACGAATGACAGCCGGGACCAAAAGGCACGAAGGAGTCTCGGTCACCCATCCACGGTCCAACCGCGGCAGCGTAGTTTAACCTGATCGATTAACCCGTCCGGCTGTTATTATATAGCCACGAGCGGCTATACCTACCTAAAAAAGTTAATTTCACATCAAAAGCTAAAATAACTCAAGCTTTAAAACTCAAAAAGACTTCCTTCATTTTCTTTATTTATGGATGGCGTTTGAAAGAAGGCCCTACTTCAAAATATTAACGTGGTGGAGGGGCGAACGTCGAGGGCTGCAAAATCGACATGTTACAGAAGTACTCTTTGGAGGCTCCTTGAGAATGAGGTCCTCGTCTTGAGGAACCTAATGTCCTTTACTTAAATGACATAAAGAGTACAAAACAAGGCTGACTTGCAACATTGTTTTTATATATAAGGGGTTTGTTATTATATGTAAGGGGTATATTATACATATAATATGAAGCTCGTGGCTAAGTAATAAAAGCCACACGGGTCGATCCATCAGGTTAAACTACGCTTGCCGGGGTTGATCCGTGGATGGATGACCATCCTTTTCATATCGAGACTCCTCCCGCGCCTCGTAAAACACGTTATGCTGTTGGTTCCGGCTGTCATATGTACATCTTTGACAGTCGTTATGGGTCGTTAGAAGCCCGAAGTCTGACAACCAGTCTTACCAAGGGGTATCGTTTTACCCAGTTACTGAGTTGTGGAGGTCAGAAAGGCAGTCGCTCCATGCAATACTGGTATTCAGCTGCATCCGGTTAGACTGAAGGCTGACCATAACATAGTTGAGAAAAGGTTAGGCAGATTGATTGGGTTTATGTATAAAAGTTGAATCATGATTACTCACTGTTTAACAATACTTAATTGACGTTAAAACGTCTCTTAACTTTGAGCAAAATTTGTAACTAAAGGAGTATTAGTACTAAAAAACCGGTCAAGAGCGACACTCGACTCGACTCGCGCATCGAGGGTTCCGTACCATCATATATAAAAAAGAAACTGTGCCATTTAGAGACATCGTTTTATTTTTCCTGTAATCTTTACATAAACTTCTATTTAATTTATCTCTATGCAAACTTCGGAGATAAGGGAGGGATTTTTTTTTACATTTTTCATCAAAAGTCGAAAACTATGCGGTTTTTTTTGAAAAAGTGCAAACAGCGCTCTTTCATATGCTACCCCACATGCTCTAGTAGGCCTTCTTCGAATTTTTACGACCCCTTTTCAGTCCCTGTTGAAAAAAATATAAATATACAGGGCTATTTTTAAATCATTAACTAAACTTTCACAGGGTGTTCTACCCATGAATATGAACAACTTTCACTATGGGACCAAACCTGAAATCGCGAAAAAAAAAATCAGCTGTTCAGTACATTTATGTTGGCATAATTCGTCAAAATGTACTGAACAGCAGATTTTTTTTTCGCGATTTCAGGTTTGGTCCCATAGTGAAAGTTGTTCATATTCATGGGTAGAACACCCTGTTAAAGTTTAGTTAATGATTTAAAAATAGCTCTGTATATATATCTCTTTCTTATTTGCAAAATTGTTGGGCAAACGTCTTCTAAAACTATTCCAATTTTGAAGGACAGACTGAGTCGCACCATAAGGGTTCCCTTTTACTATTTTGGTACGGAACCCTAAAAATTATTTAAAATCGATAGGTGTAGTCAACCTCGTAATTGCTTTATCATCCGAAGGTTCAATGTCACTTGAACGTCATAAAACAACAAGGCCTATTTGTCTAAAGCTGCGTTTTCACTTATCGTTTTAAACAGTTCTGAGCGAGCAACCGTGTGTTTGCGAAAACACGAGCGAGCGAATATGTTTTTCCGTGATGATCAGTTGGACAAATGCTCGCTCGCTCATTCTTTCAGTGAAAACGACATCACAGCGAGCGAGAATTAATTTTCTCGATGTAATGAAACTAGATTTTTATCTCGCGAAGCGACTTTCGCTTTACTTGTGTTTACTAATTGTACTAACACGCTGTGAATGTGTCCGTGAAGACGAGTAGCGTCAGCGCATAACACACACACACTTCCGTCTTTGCCATTTATTTGGGACCGACAATTATTAAATAAGAGACTATTCACGTAGTACTATAATATATAAGACTTTTTCAATATTTACTTTAAACTAACTAGCCCATCTTTGTCCGGGGCCGTCGCTCTGATATATCCCTAGAACAGCTAGAAAAACCTTTATTCAAAAGTGACCGTTCGAATGTCAAAGATATTGACAGGGGCTTGAATGAAACCTCTACAGTACCGAGAGCTCCTGTGCTTCCACATACACTCGGTAAAAACAAGTAAAGCGCGTGTCGCTTCGTGACATAAAAATGCCGCGCCTTGACGGCTGAACGGATTTCAATGACATTTGGCACATAGGTGACCTAGGTTAGGTTACATAGGATACATACATACATATATTTTTATCCCGGTAGGAAGTTCCCGTGAGATAATCTTTGACATTAGCTAGTGAAAGATATAATCTAATCTCAATGTAATTATTACAGGCAGGCCAGTTGGCGTGGTTGATTAAGATACCACCTATCACGCCGCAGGTCGTGGGTTCGATTCCCATCCAGGACAAACATTTGTATGCATGAATATGTCTGTTTGCCCTGAGTCTGGGTGTAATTATCTTTATAAGTATGTATTTACAAAAAAAAAAAGTAGTATATGTAGTATATCAGTTATATGGTTTCCAAAGTACAAGCTCTGCTTAGTTTGGGTGTGTGAAAATGTCCCAGGGTATTGTTATTATATATTATTATAATTATCAAATCATTTTAGTGACATAAGTTGATCTCTATCAAAGTTTACGCAATTTAGATTATTCTGAATATTAAAGTAAATTAAATCATGAACCTCTCTACTTTAATGTACCCAAAACCCTTGAAACCTAACATTCTTAGAATTTCACTCTCACTCATCTCTTCATAGTTTACTGATAGCTTAAATAAATTAAGTACTTTATTAAGTACTTTGTGCCCCTAAATTAAATTAGCAACTTTAGATTATGAAGGATCTAAAACTTTTATTAATAATAGCGAAAACAAAGTTGATCTATTTAAAATTAGGGATTTTGATTAAGATATCAGCAAGTTAAATATTTGACAAGAAACTAGATTAAGTACTTTAATTAATTCTGATTGACTGGCCTGTTGGTCTAGTGGTTAGTGGCCCGGACTGCTATGCCGGAGGTCGTGGGTTCGATTCCCACCCAGGACAAATGTTTGTGTGATGAGCATGATCATTTGTTCTGTGTCTGGGTGTAATTTATCTATATATGTATGTATTTAGAAATATATAAGTATGTTTATCAGTTGTCTAGTACTCATAACACAAGCTCTGCTTAGCTTGAGGCTAGACGGCGTTGTGTGATAGTTGTGGAATATTATTATTATTATTATTAATTCCAAGATAGATTTTAGAGTTAACTGTATTTCTTTCAACAGTAGTTAATGAAGTTTCCTTGTGGCCGAACTAATCAATCTGCCTAGTCTTTTCCCAACTATGTTGGGGTCCGCTTCCAGTCTAACCAGATGCAGTTGAATACCAGTATTTTACATGGAGTGACTGCCTATCTGACCTCCACAACCCAGTTACTAGGTAATACGAAGACCCTTGGTAAGACTGGTTGACTGCCGAACTAATATCAATGCTAAACGGAATATTATAGGATAGATGTGTACTTTAGTACCTAACCAGAGAAATTATTAACAATAAAAAACACACGAATCGGATTTAATTCCCGAGTCACTAGTGCACTAAGAGAAAGACATAGGAATGTAAGGGAGAAATCTAGGTATACGAAAATAAATATATGTATTTTTCGATATTTTGTTAATATTCTTTTTAAAAAACCGTAGGTTTTTCATAGTAGCAATATTGATTAAAAATCAAAAATTGAATGAAACAACACTGTGTTGTTTCATTCAATTTTTGATTTTTTGATACAAATTAAAATTGAACTATGTACTGCAATAACTGATTAAATATGTATTGCGAAAATTCATAAAGTGGCACCCTGAGAAATGGTCATTACACGGCCTGACCGAATCACTCAAAAAACACTCAGCTTACTCATGAATAGAATATTAATGAATTAAATAAATAAATTGAGTTTTTGATTTTTTTTTGTGAACACCTATACTGTGCTATTTATACACATGGTAATATTTAGATAATAAATAAACTAATAGATTTAAAATAATAATAATTACATGGTATACAAAATAGGAGGGGAAAGGATCACAGGGCACTAAAAACTCGTCCGTATCGCTGTTAACAGAAAAAGTTCCCAAAAGGCTGGCACCATTGCCACGTTGTATTTCTTTGGCCAAAAATTAGGCCAGCCCTCTGGTCACGTGAAGAGTCTTTTAACCACTTAGCAATGTCTTGAAAAACCAAATGAGCATGGGTACCCATGGCCCATGGTTGCAACTCCAAACGGCTCGAACATCGCCTAGCCTTTTGCAAACTTTGTTGGGGTCGGCTTCCAGTCGAACCGGATGCAGCTGAATACCAGTATGTTACAAGGAGCGACTGCCTATCAGTCTTTTACACTGGTTAAAACGATACCCCTTGGTAAGACTGGTTGTCAAACTTTCGGGCTTCTGAAGACCCGTAACGACTGTCAAAGATCCATGGGACCAACGGCTCGAACATACATATAAATCCCAAAAAGAACTATAAAATTATAACCTAAGTATACTTAATTCTTTAAAAAAAATTGTGGTTGTGGTGGTGGACTCAGTAGGTGAAATTAGCAACCGTTTATTGTTTTTTTTTTTTTTTGTAGGTACGTACTTACCTTAACCAATATATCATTTTTGGGATATCATCAAATAACTTCTTCCGCTCTAGGTGGAGCGGGAGGGCGTGTCAGACTTTTACTGACTAAATCTCACTCGTGTTCCTTCAGTTGCCTGAGCCAGGGCCACGGTAACTTTTACAAATAATTCGCGATCCAGGCAGGCATCAGCACGCTTGCGTCATTTATCTCATTTTTCAGTAAGGTTCTCCCACTCCTAGTGATTTATAGTCTTTGTGTAATTTTGATATATCGACGTCGGTTTCTTAACATCTTCCTTACCATTTGTAACTTTACACAGTTCCACGCCTCACCTAAAAGGAAAGATCCCTATACACGTGTCTTCAGCTCACCTAAAAGGTTCCGTTTCTAAAGACTTGTCTACTTCATCACAGTGTCTGTTTCGTAAATGTAGTGCGACTGCAGGTGAGAATAATCAAGAAATATCTCTTGTGGCTTTGTCTATCTATATATTATTATAATACCTAAAATATTCCGTAGGTACCGCTAACAAAAGCTATTCAGACAACGTTCTTGTTTCGTTGTCCAAGTCTCAGGATACAGGAGTGCGCTTACACTGCAGGTTTCAAATACGTACAACTATTTTTCGTTATTGACAGTGAGGATACGAACAAATAAATCCTTAATGGACAATATTTTGTGTCACTACCAAAGCACATTTTAAAAGTATTGTTTTTTTTTTTCAAAGTTTATTTAAGTAAATATAAAGCTACATAAATCCTAACTCATATTATAAATGCGAAAGTGAGATTGTTTGTTTGTTACGCTTTCACGCTAAAACGGCTAAACGGATTTGGATAAAATTCGGGAAATGGGTAGACCATGACCTGGGTTAGGACATAGGATACTTTTTATCCCGGTAGTACATTCCCGTGGGATAATTTCCGACCTCCACGCAAGCGAAGCCCTGGCAAAAGGTAGTAACATATAAAATGGTATATTTATCTAAAAGTCGTCTTTTGTATTGAAATTATAAAACAGATTGAAGTTATTTGTAATAACTTTTGATATTGAATGATATTAGGTATGACTTTACAAATAAAACGGCCATATTATTTGCATTTATGCAAATAACATAAACGAGATTTTACCATTTATTAAATATTATAACAGGTAAGGCTCAAAAGTAACATGTTACAAAGTAAAATCACCAATAAGAAACCAGAGTGTCACAGCACTAGTGTTGATGTCCGTACACGACGCAACCAATCACAAACTAGTTAATAGCGCGTTAAAGCTCCCACAGACAGGCGCGACACGACTCCGGTAGAACAATTTCCATTAAGTTTTCATAGAAATTGTTCCACCAGAGTCACATCACGCCATCGCATTGCACTTGTCTGTGGGAGCGTTTAGTAAGGCGACTGTGTTTTGTTTAGTTTCAAGAATCAAGAAATCTCACACCCGTATTAATTATAAACAAGCAATTACTTGCTGCTAAGTAATTTCTTAGTGAAGTCATTACTTGAGGATAGAATTCATTATTATAAAATCGTATTCTATAGTCGAATAATGTACTCGTACGTTTCTTGCTTGAGTAAATACTTGAGTAAGAATCAACGTTCCATTGCAAAATCAAACGCAAAATGGTCGAGTTCTCAATTCTTAAGTATAGAAAATGGTGACAATTACTTGGCTAAGAATTCTAACCTTTGACTGTTCTAACTTCAAGCAATTATTAAACTCTATATAGTATATACTACGTATATTATATATATCACTAAACTATGAATAAAAATATTTACTTGAGTAATTACTTTGACTGAAGTAATCACTTTTCCTCATTTATAAATACACTAAATGTGGGTCCAATGTTGGAGTATAGCAAAAACAAACGACCCCACTTCAACACTATTAGTCTTTCTGTTTCTAACTCATAAATATAATTTACGACTATCCGAGCCCTCCTCAGCACTTGACTTAAATCCATACTTTCTCATAGCATCACTACTCTTCTATTAGCCTTGCGTGGGACCACACGTCTATCGTAATATTAGTAAATCACACCTTCCATTATATAAAGTAAAGGATAATAAACATACTATTGAAATCCTTAGAACGGTCTTTCCTTTGGCTTTCCCCTTTAACCCTAACATCCAAAAGAATTATTAGTAGTGTTAAAAAAAGCTAAGAAATGTATCCGTTTAGAATGCATATTATACTTTTCATGCATGCATTATGTATACCTTTCGTATTACAGAAACAAATAAAAAGCTATTGTGTTTCGCGTAGATCTATGTTCCGGACGACTATTATTACGAAGGGTTAATAATCCTAATTGGTGAAAAAATAAAGATATCAGCCAAAACTGCCTTTGATTTTATTCTTTCCCTTCTATTTTTGTTTTCGGCCACCAGCCCTAAAATGACGTTTGATTTAAATGCCTCCTCTCCCTCATATGCAACTGTGAGAGATTATTATATTTGTAGTAATGTGACATTATTACTACGATGAATGATAAATGGATGATAATGACGACTGTGTTATTATATTCCGTGTGACATTTGTCACTCGTCGACGGAAATGAAGTTTGTACGAGTATGCTATGAGGAGTTATTTTATTACTGCGTGTATAGTGCATGGGTTTTCAACTGTTAGTAATATGCAGCAGATGTTTATAGAGAAGGTAGAAGGCACAAAATTATTGTATAATAAATCTGACGAGTTAATAAGAAGCAATAGCCCCATAATTGCAACGATTAACGAGGTATACTGGAGATCGTTAGTTCAAAATTCTACCTTGCTCTATTGACGTGAAGTAAACTCATAATATAAAGCGTTTTATCTAACTTAAGTTGGAGGGTAAGCTCACTTCATCGTCAACTTTGTCTGTGTCACCTCCAACCTAGACTAGCTAGAGTCAAGAGGAAACTCATCTCAAATAAAAAAAGGGTTTCAAAAGAATAGCGTTAATCTGAAAACCGAATTGTATGTATTTCAAAAAAGTTATGAACCCCTCCGTTTCAAGGACGCCGCTATAAGATTTGTCAAGAATACGGATCCTCTTGAAAGCTAATAAGATCTTCGATCATTTGTCAGTCTTTCAGATCTTTTGGAACGAAGTTCCTTACACATTTTACACCGCAAAAAATGTAAGTGTTTTTTTTTTTCATTTATTTTCTCTCAAACATTGCTCATTCATTTAATTATGCCTATTATTTTTTTTTTTATCATCATTCTCCTGCCCTTGTCCCAATTTATTTGGGGTCGGCGCAACATGTCTTTTTCTTCCATACTTCTCTATTAGTCGTCATCTCGGTAGTCACTCCCTTTCTGGCCATATCATCTTTCACACAGTCCATCCATCGTTTCTTTGGTCTTCCCTTACTCGTATAGCCCTCCACGTTCATACTCAACACTTTCCTGACGACATTTTCCTCATTCCTCCGCATCACAAGCCCATACCATGACAACCGATTTCCACACAAATTTTCAGTCACCGGTGTCACTTTCAGACTTCCTCTTACATACTCATTTCTTATTCTATCTATTCGCGTAATACCATACATCCCTCTTAGCATTCTCATCTCGGCTGCATGCAATTGCCTTTCATTCATTATTTTTATGGCCCATCATTCTGATCCATACAAGACAGCAGGTCTAACCATTGTTTTATAAATCTTCCCCTTGAGTTTGTTATTTTTTTTTTATACGTTGTTAATTTATTTTATTGTGTCTGAATAATACCTACAGCGAAAGAAACTTCGTTCCAACCCGGTGTCCCAAGACACCTCACGACGTTTTTATGCCCAGTTAGAATACTATTAGATATTGATGATACTCATGAATATTATATTACTGTTACATAGGACTTTCTGGCAAACGTTAGGTTTACTATGTATTATAAATATTTGGCGGAGCCCTAAAATCATCAAAAACTGCGTTTTATGGATTATTCCACTTTGCCCCACCAATCTGCCCCACCAGTGGGTCAAAGTTGATTGTTCACATTTTTGTCATCCACTGCTGTGTCTCACAAATTAATTTTGGTGGGGCAAATAACAATCGCATAAACTCTGAGTTCAGTTTTTCCCACTAGGGCTGGCACTGTTGCATTTACTGAAATATGTATTGTGGAAAAAATAAAATATTTAAAAAAAAACCGGCCAAGTACAATGAAGGGTTCCGTAGTTGGAATGAATTTATACCAAGAACAAACTTAACATGTAGTTGAAGAACATGTTCTCCCATACATTCCAACTGCAAATGTAAGTTTGTATGCACAATATTGAGATATTTACCATGTTATTTTAAGACCATAGACTTCTTATAAGTTTTCCTGTAATCTATAGGTATAGAACTAGTTTCTGTATTTTTTTTTTCAAAATTTTAGGCTCTGTAGTTTAGGAGAAAAGGGGGGAATTGTCAATTTTTGTCTATTTTGTTAAATAACTATAGACACTTATTTTTAAAATTATAAAAAAAAAATATGTATTTAAGACCCTCACATTAAGTCTTTTTGTTAGATATGTCACATGATACAGTTTGCAAAATTTTTTTTTAATTTTCTTATTTGCCCCCAAAATTGACCCCATATTCAAAATTCATGTATTTACGTTACACGTCCGTTGTTGAGTCACAGAAATTCATACGTGTACCAAATTTCAACTTAATCAGTCCATTAGATTCGGAGCAAATTGTTTGTGACAGACGGACAGACAGACAGACACACGAGTGATCCTATAAGGGTTCCGTTTTTTTCGTTTTCAGGCACGGAACCCTAAAAATAGAAACTGTACATACTAGAAATGATTCTGAAGCAGCTAAAATATCGAAAAGCTATGACGTTCACTAATGAACACAGGCTAATATACCCCTACATAAGCTTTTCGCAGCCCTAGGATTACGCGGAGCACTCTTTGAGCTGCACTAGAGAACCCATTTGAAGGAATTTTACGTTAATGCGTCACGTTTAATTAAATCAATAAACAATTTTAACCTATTACAAAAAATACAACTCAAAACTCATACCAATCACCTCTCCCATTAAATTACCTCGTAACTCATCAGTATTCTACTCACATACAATATTCCTTACTAGCAGCAGTTTCTAATATATCAAGTTTCAATGTTACTTTGTAACGAAATAAAAAGTTAGAGCAGCGAAGTTCCCAAGGGATCTATTCTTGTGCCGCCGGCAAGGGACGGTATTCTTAGATGATAATTAACTCTTTATGGCTAGGGACATCTGTTTACGAAGCTGCCGTACCATATTTTATAGTCGGGAACCGAAGAGACTTGTAATGTAAAATGGTGCAGTGCGATATTTTAGTATCAGGTTAGGATTTAATTGGCGCATTTTGGGTAATGATATTTTTGTGTACCTTATTGAAGTTTGCATGTTATTTCGCGTTAATGGTAGTAAATGTTACGGCATTGAAAAATATGTAGGTACTTACTTAAATCTATTCGAATTCAAAGTTAGTCTGGGTAAGCTCACTCCATCGCAGACTTTCTCTCTGTCAGCTCTGACTTATAGCCAAGAGCAAACCCATCTTAAATAAAAAAATAAATTTTAAAAATATATTTATTTATTTATTTATTTGGGAAAACAAACAGTTACACAAATATAATGCAAATATATGTGCAGAGAATCGAAGTAGTGTTAAAGACTCATCAGACCCCACATTCAAACCATTACTACCGTTTTGTGGGGCTTATTATACACCTAAGTTTCTTATCATCTTGTAAACTTATAATAAATAATAAAAAACTAAAAACTTAAAAGAAAGAAAAAAAGAAGAAAGGTGCCAAGAAGATGATCTATTTGTGTTTGTGACAATCCGACCTTAACCTACATCATTCAGCAAGGACCATTTAATGGAACGGTTAGATTAAAAATTGTTGACAGACAATATTCAATAAACAAATGCATCAAAAAATAGTTGGTAGTTCAAAATATCAATGAACAATATCAACCAAAATGGCCATCCACTGGAATTTTCCCAACTACGTATCACCCCGATATGTAATATTCCTCTGTGTAAAGTACTGGTATTCAGCTGCATCCGGTTAGACTGGAAGCCGACCCCAATATAGTTGGGAAAAGTCTACGTAGATTGGCGTAATCGCATCTTCCTGAAGAAAACAAACACAACAATGTCTTGAATCACACAATTTCGACCAATAGGGATTCGTTATCTGCGCCAACTCACAAGGGACAGTCAAGATAAGTTAGCCAGCATGAAACGGTAAAAAACACACGTTTGTAATAAATTCTAAGCGTGTACCATATCCTGGTAGTGGATAGTACTGCCATCTGGCGCAGTATAAACTATCCGAGTACACAGGACCCAGTATTAAATGTACAAGAATTTGTGGGATAGAAGCTCTAACACATGTGGTAAATTGAAATCTTTATTTAAGTTAGGTCTTTGACTTTGTTATGTTTTCATTAGAAGGGTTTTGAACTTCGATGAAGGACACGTCCTGTTATTTGTTACAAGGAGTTAGCTTCAACACGGCTGTTATTATTCTAAGTTTTATCAAAATAAATTTCACACGGTCTACTCCTTGATATGCAATGGGCTCTGTAACTCATGAAATATGAGGCTCCAGGGCTAGTGTGAATCTTGGGTTCATTCGAGTAATCGAGTCTGATCAAAGCACGCTCGGTCGGTGCATTTAATTTATTATTTTTCTACTACTATTTTTTTACGAACTGCAAGGAAACTCTTCTACTCTTAGGTAAAGAAAAGGAAAGACTGTTGATTAATATTTTAAAAATCATTGTTTGGATTGAACGTCTCAACCTGAACAGTGCCTTATTGCAGTTTTAATATTCTGTTCGTACTGTATCCATTTCCTGTTTAGAACCATTCTGTGCATACGGTCTCAACTTTATGCTTTTTTCTATTTTTTTTAAATCTAAAAGCTTCGTATCATAAATGCAAGCGCCTCTTGTATCGTTAGCGCAAAATGGCTTATGTTTGAAGAGGGATACTGTGCAACTTTGTAGCATACATAATAAATCTGCTTCATTAACCGTGCTGTAAGTTTGTCTTCCAAACTAATTCACTTATGTAATGGCGACCATCCATTATCCCGCCTTTGTTACTTTGTGATTGGTGAATAAATAAAAATGCTGCCTTGTGTGTGTTGGAACACACAAATTTTTTGCATGGTCCCGTATAGAATACCGGCAAATGTCCGCGACTTTGCGAGTATTTTATATTTCATCCTTTTTTAATACCTATAAATATTCAAGATGAAAAGTAGCCTGTCCTTCTTCAGGTCCCAGGTAACATATCCGTCAAAGAACAATGCTCAAAAATGTATGGACACCGTCCCCACCCTTGTAGCACTTTAAAACCTATGTTAATCGAAGGGCCATATTCATCTTATTATTTTGTTGTATGACAGCGAAACAGAAATGTCTGTCCGAAAAAAGTTATATCGATAGACGAAACCGAAATCAGTAACAATTATGTTACCGCTTAATGTTCTTAGTTATTTAAAGTATGGCAAAAAATAAACAGAAAAACATATTACCTGGGATGATTAAATACTCGTACCTTCGTTCGAAGCTTTCAAACAACTCTTTGGAATCAAAATGGTGATGACTCCAGCACGGGATACAATTCCCGGGGCTAGCAAAAAGTTTAATGAAGAGCTGTTGAATATCGCTTATGTGAAATAACCATTGACGTTTTTTTAGTTCAAATAATTATTAGCCTTCTTAATTACAAAAAACTTTTACCTTACTTTTATTGCAACACACAGGGGTGTAAGGGTGCTGCCCTTTACACCCCTGTGTGTTGCAATAAAGTCAACGACTCTTGAAAACAACATACAAGTGGCTTAGGAGCGAAACGGGTCTAAAAAGGGTTAAAAAGGGTTAAAAAGGTCTTATCACCCATTTTAAAGAAGAGAACACCACACTCCTTCGCCACGTTTCTGGCGTTCTCCCAGAGAACAGGATAGATCTCCCGAAGCTCTTTCAGTACTCGACTTCTTCCGCTTTCAGGGACTCGGTCGTATCTCCATCCTTTTTTATTTGTAAGCTGTTTAAAAGCCGCCTAGATTTCGTCTTGGCTGACTTCTGGCAGGTCTTCTGTGAAATGGCGGGTTAAGGTGACCCTGGAATCCTCACTCGGGATCAGGTCCAAATGCCTTCGGATGCATATAATTGGCCGTAGAAGTTTTCTACTTCCGAAAGGATTTCCGGCCTCGGAACAATGATATCCCCACTGGATTTGGTCAATTTCGTCAGGTGGCTCCTCCCAAGTGATTGGACTAATACTTTCAACCCCCGATTTTGCTCAATCGCTTTATCTATAGAGTGCGTATTGCAGCGTCGGAGGCCGCGTCTTACCAGTGTTCTAATATTTTTGTTGAGTGCCCATTCTTCCGGCAAAGTGATAGGTGGGTTTTACGTCGTTCTGTTCTACGCTCCAGAGTCTCTGCCAAAAGTTTGGACTTCTTGCCCGTACGCCGCATTTTACAAAATCGCGTGCATCTTTGAGGATTTCCGCTATTTGGTAGAGCGACAAGGGAGAAGTCTGTGCTGGTGTTGAACCTGTTGATGACGAGATATCCCTGAATATATGCTTTTTATCCTTTATGTTGAAGTCAATCTCATTTTTAATCTTAGTATCGGGGCTTCACCACGTCCACCTCCTTTAGGGCGGTTTCTTAAAGGAGTTCATCAAGAAAAGCCCCTCCTCAAGGAAGTTGACAAGCATTCGCCCCCTATGATTTCTGCCAGACCCGTAAGATCCTACTAACGATTATACCGATTGTTTCAATTCTGTACTCCCACTTTAGCGTTAAAATACCCTACGAAAACGTTGTAGTGAGCCTTAGTAGTACAATGCGACGCCTTGGAGATATCCTCAAACATTTCCTCGACTTCGTAATTCGAGTATGCCGAGGTCGGTGCGTAAACCTGAACAACCTTGAGGCTATATATCTCGGCTAACTTCACTATGATGTAGTACGCTACCCTGTTCGAGACACTGGAGATTTCTACAACGTCGTCAAAAAGGTATTTGTTTGCCAGAAACCCGACTCCAGCTTGGCATAGCTGGTCTCCCTCTCGAAAATACATAAGGTGGCCCGATTCAAGGGTTATTGTGTCCTTCTCCTCTCCTTGGATTTCAAACAATCTTAGAATGTGCCACCTTATTTTTCCGAGTTCTTCTCCTAGCTGCACTAGGCGTTCGTCGAGCCGTAACGTGCGTCCGTTATACGTCGCCAAGATTAGTTGGGTTTGGCGGCCATTCGTAACCTGGCGATTCTTTGCACCCCCTACCTTGCTGTTACCGTAATCGCCGCCAAAATCAACAAGGCGGCCGATAACTGGGGGCCGCGAATTGGGTTTGCCATTTGAAGGGTTTGCTCATGATCGCCACGCTGGGCAGGCCATGCGGGTTGGCAATCGCAGATCCCAACTTCATGCACTAGTGACGCTGCTGCCTGTCATTAGCTTGCGCCATTTAGTCGCATTTTATTTAGAATGGTTGTACCGCCATTTGTCGGTTGTCAGAGCTTCATTTATAATGAGCAGGGTGCACCACGGGCAGGTTAGGTTGTCTTGAGATACTGAGTTAGTAAGTGTGCCCTTTATACCCCTGTGTGTTGCAATAAAAGTAAAAGGTATTTTTTTGTAATCAAGAAGGTATTTTTATTTTAAAACTAAAAAAACATCAGTGGTAACGAAACAAAACAACAACATATTTCTTTTTAATAACAAAGCACATTAAACGGCAACACAATTGTGAATGATTCCGGTTTCTTCGTATCGATATAACTTTTTTCGGACAGACATTTCATTTTCGCTGTCATACAATAAAATGATATGATGGCTACGGCCCTTTGATTAACATAGGTTTTAAAATGCTACAAGGGTGGGGACGTTTTGAGCATTGTTCTTTCATAACGATCGGTTCTGTGGTTTAGGTGGGAAAGGTTACAGATACTAGCAGCGCTTGACTCGGTGGAACGCAGAGCTAAGAGGCTCATTGGCGACGTAAAACTGGTGGATGCCAAGCTTCATAGCTTGGCTCATCGCCGCAAGGTTGCCTGCTTGTCGGTCTTCTACAGATTGTACTTGTCGGTACTCAAGAACTCTACGACCTCATTCCGCCGGCCCCCTTCTACTGTCGGACATCTAGACGCACTGCAAGTTACCATCCCTACCTCGATGCTATTCCACCAATTTGCACTAAGCGTTTCCAAATGTCATTTATAATGCGCACAGCAAAAGAGTGGAACTCTCTACGTGCGTCTGTGTTTCCGAACGCATACAACCCTAAGTGAGAGTGAACAGGCTTCTTCTGGGTAAGCTCACTCCATCGTCGACTTTGTCTCTGTCACCTCTGACCTATACTAGAGTCAAGAGCAAACCCATCACAAATAAAATAATTAAAGAAAAAGATAGGCAGAATTACTTTTACATTAAAATTTATAATATTATTATTAGTATGGTGAGTTGCATTGATTAAAATATACATTAGAAGCAAGTGGCGAAAAAGCAGATTTATTAACTAAACATAGTTTTATTATGAGTCAGACCCAGACATAAGGCTCCCTTGGACAGGTGGTTGGTTGAATTAAGTGGCTGAACCTTGATGCATTAAAAAACTTGACTACAAATGATGATACTTAATTCAGGCACATCTCAGACGGTCAGACAACCTAGCTGATTGGTTACTATTTTGACCTCTGTGGTCTATGAGTTACGTCCACAAATACAAGAGAAGACGGAAGGAAGGATGGAAAGAAGGCGAAAATTAATTACGGGTCCTTTGTTCTTCTACGGGATCCCCAACAAACTTGAACTTGTCCAAGAAACTATAGAACTGAATTTAGAGTGGACCCAAAAGCGTTGCTATTCGGAAAGTAATTAGTATTGGAAACGAAGGGTCCCCAAACTGATAAATATTGCAAAGTTTAATTTGCCAGTAACAAAAGTTCTCTTTTAGGTAGGCACTTCAAGATTCATAGGTACCTATGCTAGTAGATATTTTATTCCGGGCGATATGTCAAGGAAAAAGTATGTTCCAAATTGGGATTGGCTGATTTTGATTGTGGGTTGGTAAAACAAAAGAAGGTTAGTAGCTCTTACGAATAATCCTAACTAATAGTACCTTTAAATGTGAGTGTGATTGTTTGTTACACTTTCAGTCTAAAACGGCTGAACACATTTGGATAAAACTTGGCACATGGGTGATAATTTTTATCCCGGTAGTACCGACGTTACCGTTCCACGCGGGCGGAGCCGCGGGTGAAAGCTGGTTGTCTATAAGGTATTAGTAGGTGAACTTTTGGCGTGTGGCGATAATAACGCTACCATCTTATTTTTTCCGCAAATGTACACCAACAACGCCCCCTGTCAACGTTATTAAAGTACCAAAAGATCATTGTATAGCTCTGCATGAACTTACAAAAAATGGAGCCATCGCGGGACGCCTTTATTATTATTATTTTTAGATGGGATATCATCAAATAAGTTTTCCCGCCCTGGATGGAGCGGGAGGACGTGTCAGACTTTTACTGGCTAAAACCCACCCGTGCTCCTTCAGTTGCCTGTGCCAAGGCCACGGAAACTCTTTCAAACAACCGCGACCATGGCAGGCAGACCTAGCATGTAAAACATCGAAACTACTTTGTATAGCAAATATACATGAAAAGGTGGTTTATTAAAGGAAATAAATATGGCATAATCAAAATATGACTCTTTTTAAAGAAAACAAATATTTTTTATTTCAATTTCGTTTGGATGTTCGCTGTTCGCTGTTGGCCACGTTGCCACGCTGACAGCCGGTCTGACCCACCGATTAGATGTTTCACATCTAAAGTTCTTTAAATACCTATAGCATTATCAGCCTACATTCCTACTGCTGGGACACAGGCCTCCTCTCTTCGAGAGGTAGTGGGATGTAATCTACCGCTAGGCCCCAGTGAGGGTTGGTAGATGTCACTACGTCTTCGAATTTTTGGTTCTAGCACAGCCGGTTTCCACACGATGTTTTCATTCACTGTTTTGAGAGCAGTGGTGATGAAATTATATTCATAAAGTAAAGCGCCTGTCTGAGTTTAACCCCACGACCTACAACCTCGTAAGTCAGGACTATTACCTCTGGGCCACCGCTGCTCAAACCTGTGTGACGGTCTTTTGCCAAAGCTCAATATGCCAAATTAACGAGTGGTCACTCACTGTACCTAACCCACAAAATTAACGGGGGGCGGTCACTCACTGTACCTACCACACAAAATTAACCGGCGGTGACTCACTGTACCTACCTCACAAAATTAACGGGTGATGACTCATTGACCACACAAAATGACTCACTGTACCTACCCCATCGATCACTAGTGATCGATGACCTACCCAAAAAATTAACGGGCGGCCACTCATTGTACCTACCCACCGATCACTATCGATGTACCTACCCCACAAAATTGCATGTATAAAAGAATATTGTGCACTAATTTGAGCAACAATAGCCCGACGTAGAACGAGAGGTTATAAGTTCAATCTTCATCCGCTGTTGAGAGATACAAGGTAGCTAAACTTAGTTAAGGGGACTACATGACCTAAAGCGGTCACTGTTGGACTGCATAGAAAATAAAGAGAAGCGCGATGACACAACGCTGGTAATTTATTGCAAAATATGAAGCAATTATCTATTTACAAAAAATGTAGTGATTAGACTAAAAAAATAAAACACTATTACGTTAATATATTGCTTGTTGAATAATTTCGCAAAAAATCAGAATGAGTGCAAGTATATTAGTAAGTATGGTTTTTAATCGTTAAAAGAAATTTTTAGAGGTATCTTCGTGATTTTTTTCTATCGTATCAAATTAGTTGTATTGATATATGTCACGGTCAATTCTCCAAATGCAAATGTAAGTTTGCAATAGCAATAAAATATTTTTTATGTGATAAAACTACAAATTAACGATTTTCGAACTTTTTTCTTTTCCTACTTGTGCTGTGAGACCCTGATTCTTACCAAATTTCAGGATTCTAGGTCAACGGGTACTCTATAGGTTTTGATTTATTTGTGAGTATCAAAATATATCGCAAAAATGGCCGTATTTTTTATTGAGTTTATTTATAAGCTTGATTTTTTAGAGCTCCAAGGGACCGTAGACTTCGTAATTGATATTAATTTCAACTTGATACCTCCACGTTAAGCACAGAATTAACACTGGACGGATGAAATGGCGGCAGGTCACGGGAACAATCTGCGACTCCCGCGTTCTCCTTAAACTCAAGGGGAAGATTAATAAAACAATGGTTAGACTTGCTGTCTTGTTTAGATCGGAATGTTGGGTCACAAAAAGAATGAATGAAAGGCAATTGCATGCAGCTGAGATGAGATTGCTAAGAGGGATGTGTGGTGTTACGCGAATGGATAGAATAAGAAATGAGTATGTAAGAAGAAGTCTGAAAGTGACACCGGTGACTAAAAAGTTGTGTGGAAATCGGTTGTCACGGTATGGGCATGTGATACGGAGGAATGTGGAAAATATCGTCAGGAATGTTTTGAGTATGAATGTGGATACGGGTAGGGGAAGATCAAAGAAACGATGGATGGACTGTGTGAAAGATGATATGGCCAAAAAGGGAGTGACTACCGAGATGACGACTAATAGAGAAGTATGGAAGAAAAATACATGTTGAGCCGACCCCAAATAAATTGGGACAAGGGCAGGAGAATGAATGACCTCCACGCTTTCCTGAGAAAAAAGAACGCGAGGTCTTGGCAGGCTGGCAGACAGACAACGAAGAGATCCTACAAGGGTTCCGTTTTTTCCTTTTTAGTTATGGAACCCTAAAATACTAAGCTTATGTTATATTTCAATTATGTATGTATGTGAGTATGTGCGTAGTAATTAAGCGCAGATGTGAGGCAGACACTATTGTTGTTAAAACATTATTTTAACTTTTTTATTTGTATTTTGTTTCACCAACTGTGTCCAAATGATTGTTATACTTTCTTTCTTTCCTTTTCGAGGAAAATATATAAAAGTTTTCGTTTGTTTTCTTATGTGGTCGATGGAGGCAGGTGGTCGTGGGAATACCACTAGAATAGTGTCTAACCACATCCCGGCTTTGGATTTGCATCGTTAAGTCACTTTATATTTCACTACGGCAAAGACATAATGGAAGGAGTTAATTCTTCAAAGAATGTCATCAGCTATGTATGGGATGCGTTTGTATCCCTGTGTGTACAGACGCCAGCATATCAAGCTACTACAATCTTTCAAATTTCTTTAATAGATTTTCAACTTCATCGCTGAAGCATTAGGTTCAAGGTTGATTGGTAAAATTTGACAGTTTCGGGTAGCTTGATGTGCTGGCGTACATACTGCCATACTCAAACTTATTCAATTTATTTAAATTAAACCATTTACAGGCATTTCTGAATTTTACGGGGCACCGGTGTGGGCGCGTTCCCTGAGGCTGCGGCCAGTCCGCCGGTTGAACGCGTCCCAGAGGGTCATGGCCATTCGGCTAGTCCGGGGTTACCGCACGGTCTCCGGTGAGGCGGCGAGCCTCCTTGCCGGATTGCCGCCGTGGGATCTGGAGGTGAAAGTCCTCGCGCACGTGTGGGAGTGGCGCGAGGAGGCAAAACGCCGGGGCGTAACTCCGCTGCCGCGAGAAATCACGGTACAGCGGACAGAACTCCGGCGGGATCTCATGGCGACATGGAGAGTGCGACTGTCGCAGCCCAGCGCTGGGCACGCCACAATTGCGGCGATAAGTCCCCTCTTTGAGGAGTGGTTAGAGAGGCGCCACGGCGTCCTCACCTTCCGCCTGACGCAGGTCCTCACCGGACACGGTTGTTTCGGGAGGTTCCTGTTTCGCATAAGGCGGGAGGAAACGCCCGGGTGTCACCATTGTGTGGATCGCCCAGAGGACACGGTGGAGCATACAGTGGAGGTCTGCCCGGCTTGGGCAGAGCACCGCCGTGTTCTCACGGAGGCGATCGGCGGCGGCGATCTCTCGCGTCCGAGCCTGGTCCAGGCCATGGTGCGGAGCGAGAGTGCATGGGAGGCCGTCACCTCCTTCTGCGAAGCGGTAATGCTCGCGAAGGAGGAGGCGGAACGCGTGAGGGAGAGGCAGCCTCACGCCCTCAGTCGCCGCAGGAGACGCCCTGGGCGGCGGGAATTGATAGCCGATTCCCGGCCACCGTAGGCGCGGGCTTGCGGACGGTGAGTAGTGGGTAGCTCGCCGTCCGGTGAGGACCAGGCCCGGGTCGACGGCGCGTTGTGTTCCACGCGCGCCTCAAAGAGATGTCAGCAAAAGATGGGGTCCAATAGGGCCAATGCCGCTGGGGTCGCGGGTTGTTTGAAAAAGATACCGTGGCCCTGGCATAGGCAACTGAAGGAACACGGGTGGGTTTTAGTCAGTAAAAGTCTGACACGCCCTTCCGCTCCACCCAGAGCGGGAGAAGTTATTTGATGATTTCCCATCCACAAAAAAAAAAAAAAAAAGGCATTTCTGAATTATCAAAGAGACGGTCAGTCAGAAAGATGAATCTTGTTGTCCATTCCAAAGCTTAGTAGGTTCCAATGTAGAAGAACGTACAAGAAGCTGAACTGTTTCGACTGAACTCAAGGTGTCGTTGTATCTACTGTCCGATTGTGACGTCAGAAAAATCAATATGGCGGAATATAAACTTTTTAGGGTTCCGTACCTCAAAAGGAAAAACGGAACCCTATAGGATCACTCGTGTGTCTGTCTGTCTGTCCGTCTGTCACAGCGAATTTGCTCCGAATCTAATGAACTGATTAAGTTGAAATTTGGTACACGTATGGATTTTTGTGACCCAAACACGAGCGAGTAACGTAAATAAATGAATTTTTAATATGTGGGCCAATTTTGGGGGCAAATTAAATAAGAAAATTTAAAGGAAAGTTTTGCAAACTGTACCGTGTGACATATCAGATGAAAAGGCTTACTGTGAGGATCTCAATTATAAACATTATAAAATTATACATTATATATGTTTAAAGTTATTTAAGAAAATAAGACGAAAAATGCCCATTCCGCCCTTATTTCCGAAACAACTGAGTCTTTGAAAATAATAAAAATAATAATTGTGAAAAAAATACAGAAAATATTTCTCTCAATATTGTACGTACAAACTTACAATTGCAGTAGGTACTTACAGTACTTACTTGCATTTGGAATGTATGGGAGAACATGTTTTTCAACTACAATGTTAAGTTTCTTCTTGGGATAAATTCATCCCAAGTACGGAACCCTTCATTGTGCGTAGTCCAACACGCACTTGACTGGTTTTTTTTGTAGTAGTTTTTGTTTATGTTTCTAGTGGTTTTTTTTTTAAGGTTTTAACTTCCAGGTTTCACAGTTCAAAATTGAATTTTGTTCTAATGTAAATACAAGCAATTTCACTGTCGGCTTTAACAGAACAAACAAACATTTATTAACAACAAGTACATATAGGTATACCTTATATAAACAGAAACAAACCAGTACAACAACGGACCGGGAATTTCTATTCGAATACCGAAAATAAATTGGAGATCAAAATTGAACACAAAGGTAAAATAAAGTAGCTATTATTTAGCGATATCAGAGAAACAATTCAAAGGGTCATAACGACAAAAAATGTATGGCTACCTACGGTTAATATTCAACGTGGTTATGAATACATAATATCACGTATTTATTTATGTGTTTTACGAACGAGTAGTGGAATACGAATACATCACTCAGGTTTATATTTTGTTACCGGAAAAACAATTTAAAAATGGAATGAACCAAAACGGAAACAGGAACGTAATTTATTTGTAGTGTATGTTCTGTAATATTTGCTACACACGTGTACGTATTTATTGCGGTTAAAACAATTCAATTCCGAAATATAATTTTTTTAAGGTTCCGTAGCTGAAGGATCTGTCAGCGGGCTGTATCTCATGAACCGTAATAGGTTAACAGTTGAAATTTTCATAGATTGTGTATTTATACTGCCGCTATAACAACAAAAAATAAAATAATGTTAAAAATTAATGTTAAAAAACGCGTTTCTTGTATGGCGACCCCCATATAAGAAACGTTTTTTTTTTTAATAGAGTAATAAACGTAGTGTAAATATAGTACCGTGGTATGGAACCCTTCGTGTGCGAATCTGACTCGCACTTGACCAAGTTTTTATTTATTTATTAAAGACTATCTGACTTAGACTGCAAGCCGACCCCTACATAAGTAGGAAAAGCCTAGGCAAATTGATTTGATTAAAGAACACCAACAGCATAAACATTCAACATTGGTTTACAAAAGTATGTGTATATTTTAATTTATGAAATGCCTGAGCGCATAAAAAAGCCACTTTTCAAATAGGCGTCTATTCTCTTAGAACCTACAGACTGAATTATAAAACACACATTTATATGTTTTGCAAAAAAGCTGCCTACCTGTCCTTTTTTATATCAACGGAATGAGAGAGCAATAATTATAGACGTTATTATGCGTAACCTACAACTTTGCACTCTTCCATAAACTAAAAGTTTTTCAATGATTTTTTTACCCATCTCATTATTTTATCTCCTCCACACTCTACCTACTTAAAAAGGTTGTTGAACTTAAAACTTATTAAAATATTTCGTTGATAACTTTTCCTTTTTTCACCCTTCTCCGAAGCATAAAATTACAAAACTTTATACTAATTTCTCGAAAAGGTTTTTAATTAAAGCACCGATATCGGATTTCGCTATCGTTTGACTTAGAAACTGAAGGAATATTTTTGCCTGAGCTTACTTTATTACATTTTGTCTGTCATTTTCATGCCGACCCGTATTCTGGGCCATAGATTATTCTATTTCAACGTCAAAGCGAGGGTCACGGGAACAATTACATGGGACTCCACATAACTATGATTATGTGGCAAACTTTATCTTTGTTCGGAAGAACGGCGATGTTTGATGTGGCCCAGTCTTTTTATTTGTTTCCCGGATGGACTTATGGTTAGAATAAATGTATAAGAGCATAATACTTCTGGTATTCGTTTAGTTTTCTTGATAATTTTCCTCATGGTTATAAACCGGATAAGGAATGTATTGATTTCGGATCCCCACATTAGTGTATATAATGTATGTCTATACAGTTGTCAATAAAAGTAATATAGATTGACTGCAGTTCAAATAGGTCTTAATATCAAACAGTGCACTGATTACTATTAACCCATTCTTGACCAATTTGGGAACACTTAATAAATACTGTTCCCAAATTGGTACAGCGGTCAAGAATGGGTTAAGAGCAATTTTAGGCGAAACAAAAACAAGATTCTGTTATGTAGGTACTTATGTGCGATTACTGACAAATGCGTGCACTGACTGGACAGGTCCTCTCAATCTGTGTGGTTCTTTCCTCAAAAGACCATTTTAGGCACCAGTCTACATGGCCTTCACATGAAGTGACCAAGATTATGTCTGGACTTTATAAGAGACTGTGTCCTCTGAGTTTGTTTCGGCCTTTCTTCTCAGAGTAGTCAGATAGGAATCGCCGACCTCATATAGTTTAAAAAAAAACATGATTGACTTGTAAAAGTGTTTGTATGTACAAACCTACTTACAGAAATAAAAATCATTTATCATGTATCTATAACTAATCTTCGAATTTTTAGGTAAAATATTTTGTCAAAATTTGTATGGTTCATTTGACAAACTGTGCGGAATACGGACACTATATTATAGCTATGTATCCTGATCGCTATAGTGAGTGCGCACCTGTACTAAGCATCGACCAATTACTTAATGGCCATAAAGCAGCTACTGCTCGATGTTCGAATATTTTATTTGGCTCCGGCTATGATATTAGAGCCGTCTTGGTCCATTGTTTCCACAAAACGGGCTGCTAAATCGTTTGCACACGAAAGCGGTAGATTAACCTCAATTTCATAATGCTCCTGTGATCCAGTTTTGAAACAAAATGGACTCTTCACGAAACAGGATTATGTACATTCTAATAAATTGATGTAACGCTTAATATTTTTTGTATAGCTTTTTATAATCCCAGAAAACACTTTCGAAATGGCAATGTTACACGATTAAACCAAATTGATTCGCTTTTATTTTCACATATTTAGAAATGGTTGTTTCATTCATTAAAAGGCATTAGTGAACCGTGTAATAAACTCATAATAAAAAGTCCTTAATTATCATTTAACTTCTAATTTCAAAGTTAACGTAAATAAATAGTTTTTGCCATGACTCACTTTTTCATTCAATCAAAAACAATCCTCTTTTCCTCACAGGTAAAGGCGAAAATTCCAGCGTGGAAAGCGTTAAGGTTTATTTGTTGCTAAAGCCATGTCATATTTATTTTGATTAATGCTCGAAATTAATTTCATTGTTTTCCCTCCAGGGTATTGAGTGGGGTAATGACAAAGCACCATAAAACTCAGAACGCCAGACAAGGCCCAAACCTTCTGCTGTGAACACGTAATTAAATTGCGGAATCATTCTGTTAATTATAGAAATTTGATTGCGTTTGATTGTTTTAATTTACATTTTGATTTGCCATTTCGTTTACTGCTAAATTGAGGGTTTTTGTTTGATAATAAACTTCTTGAATATTTTGGGTTGGTTGAAAACTACACAGTCTGGTACAGTACGGCATCGTTCAAAAGTTCCGTCGTTCAGCTTCGGAAAAACCGAAATATCGCTATCACTATGTAGATCACTACATATTATAAAACAAATTTCCCCGCCGCGTCTGTCTGTATGTTTGTATGTATATTCGCGATGATCTCAAAAACTGCTGAACCGATTTTCATGCGGTTTTAATTTGTCAATAGAGTAATTCCTGAGGAAAGTATAGGTGTATAATTCGTTAAGGTTTTGAGTAAATTGGTTGAAATATGACGATAATTGTTGAGGATGTCGGAAAAAATCAAGCCGTCTGATTGCTTTAATCGAAAACGCTGCCTAATCCATTTGAGATATGCCAAAACAATCTATGGTGGGATTGTTTTACTTTTATATGTATACAAAAAAGTCCTCAATGACATATGGTCTATCTTTTAAGGTTAGCTTACTATACCCATTCTAACATCTAAAAAAACCGCTCAAGTGCGTGTCGGACCACGCACAATGAAGGGTTCCGTAGTTGGGATGAATTTATCCCAAGAACAAACTTAACATTGTAGTTGAAAAGCATGTTCTCCCATACATTCCAATTACAAATGCCAAAGTTAAACAAAAAGGATCCAACCCACATTAGGTGTAATGTGGGTTGGATCCTTTTCGTTTAACTATGGAGAAATGTAAGTTTGTACACACAATATTGAGAGATTTACCATGTTGCTTTAAGACCATCGATTTCATATAGATTTTCTGTAATCTATAGGTATTGAACTATTTTCCGTATTTTTTTTTCAAAATTTTAGGCACAGTACTTTCGGAGATTAGGGGGAATGCTAAATTTTCGTCTATTTTCTTAAATAACTTTAAAATGGTTTATTTTAAAAGTATAAAAAAAATACTACTACTACTAAGACCCTCACAGTAAGCCCTTTCATTTGATATGTCACACGGTACAGTTTGCAAAACTTTTATTTTTTAATTTTCTTATTTGCCCCCCAAAGTTGACCCTCATATTCAAAATTCATTTATTTATGTTACACGTTCGTGTTTGGGTCACAGAAATACATATGTGTACCAACTTTCAACTTAATCGGTCTGTTAGATTCGGAGCAAATTGGCTGTGACAGACGGAAAGACAGACAGACACACGAGTGACCATATAAGGGTTCCGTTTTTTCCTATTGAGGTACGGAACCCTAAAAATTATTACATATATGTGTAATATGGTATTTGCAAAAGCTATTTAAACGGATACAGTATTAATAATTATCAAATTATATACATTAACATACATTCTGGGTGTAATTATCTATATAAGTATGTATTTACAAAAAAAAAAAAGTAGTATATGTAGTATATCAGTTATCTGGTTTCCATAGTACAAGCTCTGCTTAGTTTGGGACCAGATGACCGTGTGTGAAAATGTCCCAGGTTATTATAATTATTATTATTATTAATTATCACTTAAACATTTCATACACATTATAATAACTTTTTACACCATACAATTTAAATGAATACCTTAGGAGTTATCGTAAATTAAAAACTACGCGCGAGGAAATAAATTCAAGTGGTCTCACACCAACGCGACGTAACGACGGGATTCGCTTGATGCAGCCACTCCGCCCGCGCTCCTTCACCCGCTGTCACCAACTGTAGTTATACAAAGTGTGACTTAAATAACGCACAACCTCTTAAGGGGTCATTGTACTCATCATTACGAACAACTTTTAATATGAGACCAAACTTGAAATCGCAAAAAAAACAGCTACTCCCTACTTTATCTTCGTATAATTCGTCAAAATGTAGCGAACAGCCGATTTTTTCGCGATTTCTGATTTAAAAGTTGTTCATAATGATGAAAAAGTTGGTCATAATGATGAGTACAATGACCCCTTAAGAGGTTATGCGTTATTTAAGTTACACCTTGTATAAGCCGAGCGAAAAACGCGCGATTTCCGCTAAAGTCCGCTGGTAAAGTCCGCCGCCCAAGGCATGTTCTCAAAGACCCCGATGACCCCATAACACCTCTCCAGGAGAGCAGTAGGGACCGTAGGATCAAACACAAAACTACATTTCGACCTCGCCACTCTTGACGACCCTGACGGAACTGTCCCGCCCGTCCCTTGCTCGGTGATGAAGTGCCAGTTGGTGGCGTAGCTGAGCCTGTAGCTTTAAATTCCCCAGATAATTATCCAGCCTGTCCCATCTTGCTGTCCTCCCCCAACGACGCCCTAAGCCTTGGTTCGTTCCCCACAGGGGGTGCCCTTAGCGTGCAGTCGCTAAGTTTATAAGTTTTATGCCCTGGATAGAGACTTTGAGTTCGCTTAAGGCAGCCACAGCAATGACCAGTTAAGTAGTCACAGCCCCTCAAGGCCAACTACGAGATGGCATACAAAAAAAAAAAAATACTCCAAGTAGAAATACTCCAAGTAGTGTGTTACATTTAAATCTAATTAATACTCGGCGCAACAAGCCAATGCACCAGTAAGAAGCCGAGGCGGGTCGCTAATAAAATGTAAATTATTATACTAATTTCCTCACCCCCTTTTTGGAACAGTCACATTTTAATTCGGCAAAGTTCGGTTTTTCCAAAAATAAACGATGAAACCTTGAACGTTGACGTACTGTAAAGACCAACTAAGGGCCGGTTTTTTGTACCGTTAGTTAACTCAACCAATGGTTAAAAATAGTAACTAATGGTTAAATTTTGGCTAAATGTGAAAGGCTTAACATGACTGAGTTACGCAATTAGTTACTATTTCTAGTATGAATGAGCTAACATGAGTACATTCAAGTTTAGCCTTTCACATTTAGCCAAAGATCAACCATTAGTTACTATGTTTAACCATTGGTTGAGTTAACTACGGATCAAAAACTGGCCCTAAGACATTTTCTTACGTTCTTCTTCTCATTTATAAGCATTCAACTGAGAATAGCAGGCTCAAGCCGTGAAAAAATAGTAGCGTGTCAGTAAAGTAGCATTAGTGAAGTAAAATAACATGTATTTAGGATGGTTTATCAAATAATAATGGTCCAGCGGGGTAATTGCGAAAAGTTTCTTTTACACGGTGCAAGTTTATTGCCTGTGGCATATATGGCTATATGTAAGTTGGCACGCCCTTTATGCCTGGAGGCTTTTATTTAGTTATAAAGTTCTGTTAATGTTTTTAGTTTTGTATTTTTATTTCTGCTTAAGTATAGTTTTCGATTATTTTTTTTCTTTTTGCTATACTGGCGTGTGCTAGCTGACATATGTTAATGAATTTAATTTAATTTCATGTTTTACAATCAAATTTTTTAACTGAACAAACAGCTGTGCTGCTTGGGAGTTTCTTCTTCTCCGGTGAAGAGCGGGCGTTTTGGGGGACTGTCCTATGAAATTTTGACGTTCGAAAATTGCTGATTCTCAGCCTAGTTTGAATAAATGACTTGATTTTGATTTTTATACCATAAAATTGAAGGACAATTAACTGGCACTGTCTAAACAACACGTACAATATTGTTGCCCGATACGGGCAAGTAAGTTGCTGGTCAAAAATGGTACCTATAGGTATAAACAGCACGTACAATAAAAGTGCATGTACAGACGCCAGCACATCAGGCTACTACAATCTGTCAAATTTCTTTAATAGATTTTCAATTTTATCGCTAAAGCGTTAGGTTTAAGGTTAACTGGGAAAATTTTACAGTTTCGGGTAGCTTGACCTGCTGGCGTCGATGTTGAGCAGACGAATTTTTTAACCACAAGAAGCAATATTTTAGGAATTGCCTTCAAAATCCTTGGATTATGATTGAAAGTGTGTTAAGCAATTAGGAGTAAGAATAGATAGGACCAGAGCAAGAGACAATGGGACCAGAGTGAGAGAGAGCATACCCTTTCAAACACACGAAGAGTTTTCAAGATCGGTCCACAATTGACGGAGTAATAAAAAAAAAAGGAGTAATAAATAAAAAATATATATATAAAAAAACATACATAAAGTTGAACCTCCTCCTTTTTGGAAGTCGGTTAAAAACAGATCCTGTCCGCAATTAGAATAATAGACACACTTTGTTCTAATCTAATCACCCAATGCAGAGTTTGGTTCATTTACATAATGCTTTTAACGGTCGTAACGTTTCATGCAGGCTTGCTTTCGAGTGCGGAAAACCCACAAATGTAAATTCTTACTCGTTTTTCCGAAGGCACTTTAAAGGATTTTATGCCTAAGCGTTACTTGCAATACACTGTGTTACTAGTTTTTCGACCTAAATTTGTTTAAACGAAGAGTGGTAAATTCAGGTAGCTTTTGTGACAAAATAAACTACTTGCAAATTAACTAAGCTATTCTGTGACTGACTGACTAATACAACGCAACATAATTATATAAATAAACCCGAATGTATAAATAATAATAAAAATATATATGAGGGTTCCGTAGTAAACAAGGAACCCTTATAGTTTCGTCATGTCCGTTTGTCTGTCCGTCCGCGGCTTAGCTCAGAAACTCAGAAGCTATAATTCGACATGGGTATACATTTTAACCACGCCGACAAAACGGTTAAATATAATTGTAAGTTACACAGTTGCACGTAAAGTGGGGATGATATTTTATTTTCTCGACTATCCCATAGTGCAAGGTATCTTTGTATAAGCCGTTCAAAAACATTTCGGGTCTGTGAAGCATTTTTCGATTCAGGGATCCCTTTGCTCAATATTAAGATTTAATGTGCAAATTTTTGTCACAGTCTAGTTCCCCCCCCCCCCCTCCCCCAAGCTAAATTGTTTGTTTTTGGATATGTGAAAAAGTTCACAGCAGTAGTATATATAACGAAGTTAAAAGGAAAATTATCACAGCTAAGTAGGCTTTATAAGTAAACAAGAAATAGTCGACCAACTTACATTCGCAGTTGGAATGTATGGGCGAACATGTTTTTAACTACAATGTTAAGTTTGTTCTTGGGATAAATTTCATTCATCTCAACTACGGAACCTTATATTGTGCGTGGTCCAAAATCAAAAGTCATTTATTCAAAATAGGCTGAGAGTCAGCACTTTTCGAACGTCAAAATTACATAAGACAGTCCCCCAAAACGCCCGCCCTTCACCACTTCCTAGTGCTTTAGCTGAGGAAAAGAAATGGCGCAACAAACTCCCCAGCAGTACAGCTGTCTGTTCAATTAAAAATATATTTATATATTCTATACAACACTGCGCAAAATAATATATCTAAGTACGCAACACAAACATTAAATTTAATTTAATTATTTGCTTATGTCAGCTAGCACACGCCAATATACCAAAAAAAAAGAATTAAAAAAAAATCGAAAACTGCACTCAAGCAGAAACAAAATACAAAACTAAAAACGTAAGCAGAACTTTATACCTAAATAAAAGCCTCCAGTAATAAAGGGCGTGCCCACTTACATATAGCCGTACATGTAGTCGTAACTCGAAGTCACAGATGATAGGAAGGACAACTAGGACACGCACTTAGCCGGTTTTTTTTTTATATTTTAAGAGAGTTTAATGGTACTCTAAGAAAGCATTTTTCGATAATCCATCCCTAGAGGGTGCAACCGAGTTTCGATGTTAGTATGGAGATATCGGATAAACTGTTTCCGAAATCAACTCAGATGAATTTACGCGCAAAAGCTAGTTTTGCCTATAAATTGCTTGCGGAAGATATGTAAACGAGTTCCTATTTCTTAGTATCACTTTCTACCCAACCTCCTTTCACAGTACGGTACAGTTGTACCCTAAAAATCAAATAAACAACATCAAATAAATTCATAGGAAACATAACTGATTTCTATCTACCCGCGAGGTAAATTGGGTTCCGCTTTTTATGTACAACTTAACGAAATTCGTACACTTTTGGAATAGTATAACATAATAAAGGCGATTTTGTTTTTATTTATAGGTAACTACTACAAAGTTGCCTTTTAACCTGATTGCTTATGAAATGAGCAATTTAGCGGAATAGTAAAGTAACAGTTTTGTGTTTTATCAGCATTTAGAAACTGATTTTATTGAATTTTGCACGCTATATATATATATATATATAGAAAGAAAGAAAGAAATAAAGAAAGAAAGAAAGAAAATACGTTTATTTGCGATAAACATGACGCAAAGAAATAAAATAACAAAATAAAATAATAAAAGAACAAGTTTGGGGAAAATATGCGTCACATTCACGCAAAACGGCCGTCGCTCAGCATAATGCCGCGACCCCATACAAGACAGAGCCTCAGCGCTGGTTTTCATATATATCACAATTTAAGTTTCTTTGATTGCCAGTTTTAGGGAGTATAGAACTGGCAATTCATTTATTTATTTCATTAGAGCATTCCAAATTCAGTTGACGTGAGTGACATAAAAATTTTACTCGCTGTAAATCAACATGCACTCATCAAAGAAAAGAAGCATCTTCAGCATTAAAAAAATCTTGTCACCCATTGGTTGCCGGATCAAATAACCAACGCCTATTAGTAAAGCTAAAATTAGCCATTGAAAAGCTAGCAGACTTATACAAAGTAGCTGTTCAAATTCCCCTTGAAAAGTATCAAATACTTAAGCTCACAATTTATGGCGAGAATGAAACATGACTCGTGACATTTTTAAATCTTTCAAACCATGTACCATTCTGGTTGAAATTCCCGAAGATATTAGGTATAATAAAGAAGAGCTTAGTGGACATTCTTGAGTTCCAATGTGTTTCCGTATGGCTCTTTAGAATAGTACTGGAATAGTTTTCTTGCGAATTGCCTCTACATTCTGCATGCATGTGGGAATTGGAATCTGATTGGTTGCATTAGCTTGGATTTTTTTTGTAAAGATGGCTGGTAAGGTAATCGCTTAGCACGTGTGTAGATTTTAGTATGTATTTCCTATTTAATTTAATATTCGAAATCTACGCGTTGAGAAAGTTGATAGGGAATTAAAATAATAAGCAGAGCAACAAATTTCTAATTGTTTAAATACTACATATCCGTAAAGCTAAAGTATTTATTTTTAAATTACAAGGATAAAGTTTTAATAAATGCAAATGGAATCAAAGCAAATCAAATCAACCTGCCTAGCCTTTTCCCACTTATTAGGCTTCCAGCCTAACCAGATGCAGCTGAATACCAGTATTTTACATGGAGCGACTGCTTATCTGACCTCCTGAAGTTTGATTGTCAGACTTTCACGCTTCTGACGACCCGTAACGACTATCAAAGTTCCAATGACAGCCGAGACCAGCGGCTTCGCGTACTTTCCGAGGCACGAAGGAATTTGGCTATATAAAGATGGACACCCAACCAAGGACGAACCCCAGCAAGCGTAGCTTAACCTGGTGGTTAGACCCGTGCGGCTGTTATTACTTAGCTACCAGCAGCAAAGAAAGCAAATAAAAAGAAGAAAAGTTTACACAAAATAACGTGCATGATTGAATGTATAATTCTGAATGAATAATGAAAACCAATTCAATTTAGCTAAAAACTTTACTAGATACTATAGTTATACAGGATGGCAAGGGACATCGATGCGCAAATTGAATGAATTCAGTTCATGATTCGAGACCCCCTTTTTATTTTTTTGGATGGGAAATCTTCAAATAACTTCTCCCACTCTGGGTGGAGCGGGGGGCTTCTACTGACTAAAACCCACCCGTGTTCCTTCAGTTGCCTGTGCCAGGGCCACGATAACTCTTTCGAACAACTTGCAACCCTAGCGTAGAATTTTTCCGACGGTTACTAAAAAAAAAATATCTGCTGTTTCATAGAAAAGTGCTATACGTACGCGATCATGGAAGTGCATTTTTTTTTTAATAACTGGCGAAAAGTTTTAATACAGGGTGGTTCAGAAAGTATATGATTCTGAACCCCCTGCGTATTTTTTTTGTTCCATGGTAACAGTTTGCGCGTCGATGTCCTTGCCACCCTGTATATTCTGGGGTCAAAGCTTGGTTTTAGTGTAATGTAAGCAATTTATGGTAAGAGCACTGAAACATAAACCCTTTAAATAACATAAACAAATGTAGCTTTCAAATTACTCCACTAAGTTCACTAAAACAATGTTGGTCCATTAGTGCAT
Organism: Dicycla oo; assembly: GCA_948252095.1. Classification (NCBI taxonomy): domain Eukaryota; kingdom Metazoa; phylum Arthropoda; class Insecta; order Lepidoptera; family Noctuidae; genus Dicycla; species Dicycla oo. The sequence goes on from OX411726.1 coordinate 12,010,020, forward strand.
TTATTTTAGTATGTAAAAGCTCTAAAAACAGGTTTACTTTCAAAAAGAAAATCATGAACAAAGTATAAAAGCCTCACTGAAATTAAGTAAATAAATTAACAACAAAAATATTTTTTACTAAATCCATACTTTCCAATGCTTAATAAAACATTATAATAGTTATTTATGCTACAAGTGCGGAAAGTATGTGGTTTCCGACGAGTGGCATATTTATTCACGAGCGAGGGAAGCGAGCGAGTTTATAAGTCGACACGATTCATCTTACGCACGTTTATCATACAACGTTTTACTGTGTATTGTGCGAGGAAATAAAAAAATAAATATAAAAAGCGTTTTTCTGTTGATTTAGCCGGTAAGAGGCTGTTGTTGGCATGCTGAGCTTCTTGTATAACATTTTCCGAAGTTAAATTAATTGATTCTTCACTTGAACTCGACATTTTTAGCAGATTTACACAGATCGACTCCAAACTAAGCAAGAAATTAATAAAATGGCGGGCTTATTTTAAAACATTCGCGCTCAGCTTATCTACTACTGCGCATGTGCAAATAGTTGCCACGTCATATCGCAAAAAGGCACGAGCAAAATATACGTTCAGCCAAACATATTTAATGAATATTTAAAATAATTTATTGATCTATCTATCTATTAAATATTTGTACGCCAATATATTATACGGCTAAACATTACTGGACTATAATTTAATTTATTATCATCTTGCATGCTTCTGTATGTATTTACCATGTTTATACAAATAAATAAATCTTATCTTATCTTATCATATCTAAATCTAAATCTAGAGTAATTAATAACGCACTTAATGAAGTTTTAATGTACCTTTTATATGAATCTTTACCTGACTAATTTGTAAAACTTTTATCAAATAATAAAAACTCTTTGTATCGGATTGACGACGGAATTAAAAAAAAAAAAACAAAACTGAAAAGTAAAAATCACTAGTGTGATAAAGTGGTACTTTCCGCACAGTTTGGCTGCTTATAAAACGCTCTTTTCGAGCACATGCATTGTAAAATCCTACTAATATTATAAATGTGAAAGTTTGTGAAGATGTTTGGATGTTTGTTACTCAATCACGCCAGAACGGCTGAACGGATCTGGTTGAAATTTAGCACAGAGATAGAATAACACATTGGTATAGCACATAACTTTTTATCCCAGAAAAATGTACGGTTCCCGTGGGATAGTTTCCAACATCCACGCGGGCGAAGCCGCTGGCAAAAGCTAGTATTTTATAATTTATAAGAATATTATAAATGCGAAATTAACTCTCGTCTGTCTGTTTCCTTTTTACTCCTAAACGGATGAACGGATTTGGATGAAATTTAGTCGGATAGACCATAAACTTGGGTAAGCACATAAGATACTTTTTATCCCGGTATCGGTAGTAAGTTCCCGTGAGATACGACTTCCACGCGGCTGAAGCCAGTACAGAAGCTAGTATCTTATATTCTTCTCAAAGCTATGTATATTATGTGAAAATAATACCAGGGCAAATCAACATCTTCTCTATCTAAACGTACTTGTATTTTAAATTAAAGTCGCTTTTCGGGTCTATCTCTCTTTCACCATCATTTAGAAAAATTATCAAGATCCCGGTGAAGGTCGGTCTATCCAGTAAACGAATGTAGTGCTGTGCTCTAAATTATAATTTGAAGTTTGAAAGGAATCGAGGAGTGACTTTTTTTAACCGACTTCAAAAAAGGACGAGGTTATATGTTTGTATTTATTATTTTTATTTTATGTATGTTCATTTATATTTTCATCATTAATGTGGACCGATTTTGAATATTATTGTTTCATTTGGTTAGAGAAAGCGAAGCAGGGGGAAGGTTTATAAATGCGAAATTATAAATACGAAAGTAAGTTTGTTTTATTCTTTGTTACCTTTTCACGCCTAAACCACTGACTGAACCGATCATCCTGAAATTTTGCATATATGTTGTCAGATATACAGAAACAGACATAGGGTACCGTTTACTCGGGAACAGTATCATTCATGCCGAAAAATACTGTTCCCGAGGAAAACAACAATAACGTTCTTATGATAATAGATGGCGCCACGTGTCTTTCGAATCATGATTGAATTATATTATTATAGAAAATTTTAGTAGTGTGTTAAGAGTTTTTTTTTTTAAATTAAAGTACCATATACGCCGTATCGTAGTACATTTTATGAATTTAGAGTATCGATAGTCCGGGTTTTCATCATCCTAACTATCCTAACTATAATATTATAAATGCGAAAGTGTGTTTGTTTGTTACGTTTTCACGCCAAAACGGCTGAACGGTTTTGGATGAAATTTGGCACATGAGTAGACCATGACCTGGAGAAGGACATAGGCTAATATTCATTCTGCATCGCAGACGAAATCGCGGGCAACAGCTACTTATACTTACATAAAAATAGATATTTCTACTTCGAAGAGTTTCAGCTCTTTTAACTCTTGGAAAGGAACAAATGCCTGCATAAAACACTGATTATTTTCTCCAGCTTTGTTTGTCATACAAGGGCTGATCCATCATTGAATAGTTTTATTTTTTTTTGTCATTACTTTTGGATGAGCCTACACTTACACCAAGCTAAGAAACACACAATTCATAGTTCGTAGCACGTTATATTATGTTCCTAAAGCTCCGCCTACATTCATTCTTACACAATTTCATGTCTTTCTCCCATAGGATTTGTAAGCAAATAACGTGAAATTATGTAAAAGTTAAACCAAATTCTCGTTTACTCGAATTTCAGTAATGTAAGGCATATTACAACATTTTATCCATATAAGGGTAGGTAAAGATAATAAGTATTTTTCACGGCTTAATAATGACTGCATATGGGGTCCTATGTTACAATGTATTAAGCAATTGCATTAAATTTCTACCCGATTGCCCCAGGGTAATATTTTTCGAGAGTATGTATGTCTATTTAGTTTGGCACGCTCTATAGCCTAAACGGCTTGATGGATTTTAACATATGAGGTGTCGTTAGATTCGTCCCAATTGTGGAAGTAACATAGCCTATATAATATTTATATATTACGTCTGCAAATATAAAACAAGGGAGGAGTATGTTTTTTTTTTTAAACAAATTGCTAACATTATTGATATCAAATGAATACTAGTAATGAGTCAATTCCGAACATATATTAATAAAACTAAAAAGACTGAAATAAAAAAAAATATTTAAAAAAAAACCCGACTGCAAAAACACATAACATTCTTTTTCAGTTGTGTTTTTGCAGTCGGTTTTTTTACTTTTTTATTAACGTACGGAAACGTCACGTAACGCACGAGACTGATGGTATGAATTGATGAATGCGCAAACTGGTCAAATGTTCCTCCTCCATACCCACACAAAAGTAAGACTTGATTCGATGTCCACTTTGTATTTTTTGCGCTTTGATTCGTATTGATTTAAAGTCGGATTGATTTCGGAGATCGAAACGACTAATCCGTACCCAATGTGTGACCTCGCTCTCATAGCACTTAAAGGTTTGAGATTGGTTGTAAGTTTTCGAACGTATTAAGACGACTCAAATTCTAACGAACTCACGACCAATGTGTGGCTTGCTTGAAATCTTCAAACGTCGATCTAACGTAAGCCCAGATTTTCCACCAAAATTGAATCAGAGACATGACTGACATTATATCTAAAGAAAGAAAGAATACATGTTTGTTCGGTACATGCCATAAGTGCACCATAAATATCTATTTATCTCGTGACGACAGCAAGACAGCAGAAGAATAAAGCCACGTCGATTAAAACTCCTTGCCGTGTTTATAAGACAATGCAAGTTCTAACGTTCCAGGAAGCCACATCAACTTTGTTTTAATAAATATGTTTGTTGGCTAAGTAAGGTAAACGCAGCTATCAACGACCCATCGAAAATCTGTAGTTATTACCGACCTATAAAAGTAATTCGAAATCTTTACGTTTCCAGAACTATTCTAGCTATCGGTAGGCAAAGTTACACACGCGTTTATTCCTTGAGCATCGTATACTTTTACGTTAGTGTGAATAGCTGTGCAAAAAAGAGATAAAATACGTCAGTTACTGCGGGGCAGCGTGGACACAGGACGTGTCGTACTGTTCCCTTGTTCCTTCAAGTAAGTACGTGACTTTTCTATTTAAGACATTTATACAAACAAATGACGTCTATACTTTACCTTAAATTACTAAATGTATTCATTTAAGTGTCAACACTTGATTTCTTACGACATTTTATTAATAAAAAGTAATTTGAAACGATAAAACTTTAAATTAAAATGGGATGGTGTTAGCTTCATCAGTTTTAGTCGTTGCAGCTATCAACGACCCATAAGTCGGCAATGGCAGCAACGTAACTTTTCGTTTTATTTTTCTTTTATGTTATTATATCACACTAACACAAGTATTTTTATGGACCAGTTTAAATCTAAGCTATCAGTCTTTCTAAAAATCTATTAGCGACTAAACTTTTTTGTCTAGTTTTTACCTTTTAGCGTTGTCAATTTAACCAAAGTTATGATATTTTTCGAGGATCGATATTGAATAGTTACAGTAATAAATCATTGTTTTTGTGTTTAAAACAGTGTGCATTTGTTCATATTTTTTGTGATATTAATCAATTATAATCTATTTTATAGTCAGAAGGTCAATTGACTTAAAATAACTATTTTTTTATGAGTCGGTAATACAATTTATGTTTATACTTACATACTTTATTACCGACCCATGAGGGTCGGCAATAGCAACTATGAGAAGCTATTACCGATCGTATATAGATTATTTAGTTTCTCACCTACTTTTATGACATAATAGGTACCTATTAATAAATGCTACTTATTGGCTAAAGCAACATAAAACATACAATTATATTTTTTTCCAGAAGTATGGAGCCACAAAAGCGGCGAAAAGTAAAAGAAGACAAAGAAAATAATAAAAAGAAAAGAAAACAAGAAATCTTAGAAAAAAGGGAACAAAAAGAATTATTGAGGAAAACAACGACCTTAAAGAAGAAAAAACCTATTAAAAAAGTGAATGCGGTTAACAAAGAAGATTCTCCTATAGCAGGACCTAGTAAATATCAATCAGATAGCGAATTCGATTTTAATTTATTTCCAAAGGAAGCAGCAAAGCGTCGCGTGCTTTGTAACAGTGAGTTACAAAATGAATCTAAAAAAGGACATGAACATTCTAATAGTACAGACACAGAAACAGAAACTACCATACGTCTATTAGAGTCAGACTCTTCAAGAGAGACAGTTAAACGTCGAGTCTTATATAGCAGTGAGTCTGATGATGAATGTATTTTTTAAGTGACTTTAATGTTTCGTTTGTAAGCACCAGTTGTACCAAATCATATATGTAACTAATTAATTGCAATTTATTTCTAAAAAGAGGTGAACAAATGACTGTGATGATTAATATTATAATTTTCAAAAAATGATTATGATCTCAATAGCATAAGGAAATATCCTAGAGTTTGAAATTCTTAAATTAAAATATATATATGTGTATTAATAGTATTATGATGATTAATTTAAAAGTTTATAATTATTTAGTTCATAGGTATTACTAAGAAGTACTAATTTGTTTTATTAACAATAACGATAATAAAAAAACACGAATAAGTATTTGCATTTTTATTTTGTTTTATTTTATTAACATCGGTAAACATCATCATCACTAGCTTATATACATTCCATTGCTGGAAAAAAGCCTCCTCTCATATACGATCGGGAATAGCTGCATAAAAATCGTTAATAGCTTCACAGCCGTTTTTATGGGTCGGTAATTGCAACAATCGACTAAGTCACATTGTAAATTATTTTTTACAAGATAATCCTTTATTTAACTGTATTTGATTCAGTAAATACATTTTTTATACATAACACTAGCATATAAAATGAAACTATTCATCTTTAGAGGAACCAGTATACTAAAAAAATATGGTTGATTTTAAATTTGCCTTAGGGGGGTCGTTAATACCTGCGTTTACCTTATGTGTTATCTCGGGGGCATAATTGAAAAACTTCTGACAGGGGTTAAACTGGTACCGTAACATGTACCTTTTGCCTTATGCAGGGAATGGTAGACTGTTTAGAAACTGAGGTGGGAATTATTGCTATTTAAATAAACAAATTTGGAGGTCGGGTTTAAAGGCATTCTAGCTGGCCAGCTAGTGGTGAAGTGTTCCTTTAAAGCTGGCGGGGTTTATTTTACATTTATACCTGACGGGGTGAGGGCGCAATTAAATGCACCAACACACACCCTGGCCAAAAGGTAGTTGGAGCTGAAGTCTGACACGACTCCCTGCGTCCAAACCACGGCAGAAGGACATCCAAAACGATTTCCAAACGAAAAAAGGGTTCATAATAAATTACTGTCGGCTGCCTCCATACTTTTTGGTCTCTATTGTGAAAACTTTCGTTTCTGCACTAACGTTGGCTAGTCAATATAACCATTTTGCAGGAACCAATACAAAAGTTACTATTATGTTATTTCAGGAGTTTAAATCTTATCCAAACGACAAATTAAAGTTTAAAAATGTTATTAAATGAAAATATTCGTGGTTGTTATCATTTTATATTTGATATCAATTAGGTAGGTACTGTTAATGACTTACATATATGATTTTCTTTTCTTTTTTTTTTTTTGAATAATCATCATTTAATTTTATGTATTTATGTAGGTTACCCTTTTGTTGAGTGCAATAAAAATTTCTTGAATTTCATTGCCCGTACCGAACCGTTATCTACCGTTATCAGTTTGACAAAAGCAATTTATTCACTTTCAAAGGATGTAATACACTGCTATAAGATCTAACAAACATTTAAAGATCAAGTTATAATCCTTGAAAGAACAAATTATAATCTATTTCGGAGAGTAATATCAAGGCTTTGGCTATTTATTAAAAGCTATCTAAAATATAATGGAGGTGATACTATAATATATCTAGTATCAACTCCATTATTTTCTGCTTATTGAGCAATTTTAAAATGTACATATTATATACATTTTAAAATAGCTCAATAAGCTTTACACAATAAATTACACATTTTTGATATTACCAAAATGAAGGTAAAGTAATGAATATAAATTTTGGTAGAATTTTACCAATAATTATCTTGCGATAAATTCCTTTTATGGTTCCATAAAATGCATTATGCCTGAAATACTGTTTCATGAAGCATTTATGGATAAGTACCTATGTTACATGAACGATAAACACGACGAAAAACGCGTTGTTAAAATATAATCATGTTACATAATAGGACATTTTTATATGCATCACCGGTTTTTTAAGCTTTTTTTATACTGCGAGTATTAATTTTTATTAGTTAAAAAATGAAAAAAGTAATTCGAAATTATAGTTTCTTTCGAAAACTGGCAAGAACAGGAAATCGTTCGCCGCTTCGAAAATGCCTGCAAAAGCTACTGGTCCATGTAGACACTAATGAAGGGCGATCTACCGATCTCTCTGAAGCGAAAACTCATCGATATGTGTATCCTGCCCATTCCATCTTGGGGTTTGCCAAAGAGCAATGGAGCGCAGCATTCTGAGCGTAAAACGAACTGACAGAATACGAACACCAAACTGCACTTCAAAACAGGGATTCTAGACGTAGGAAAAAAGGCTGCCAAGCTAAAATGGGATTGGGCGGGTCATGTCAGCCGCATGCATAGCGACCGCTGGGCAACAGTCTCTATACGGTAGGTGCCTAAGGATGGACGGCGCCGCCGAGGCCTGCCCAGGAAGAGGTGGCGAGACGACCTAGACGCGTACCGCAAGGGTTGGATCGAAGTAGTCCTGGAAAAGGATGCTTGGGATGGTTTCGGAAGGCCTTTGTTCAGCAGTGGGACTATGTATGCTAACATAAAAAAAAATCCAAATAAATTTTACTAATACGCACGTTCTTCAATGTAATTAAAGATCCTTCTTTACACAGAACTTAATGGCGATAGATTTTTCCCCTGTTACTTGACGAGACTTGTCACACAACAAAAAAAAAAACGTGTAGAGGGAGGCACAATGTATGGCTCAGGCGTCGTTAGAGTTTGAGTTGACGAAAACCACAGATTCCTTGATCACGAAGTTTATTAGTTAGTCACAACATGTGGGATGCTAATCGTGCCTTCTTTTTTATGACAGTTATTGGTCAACTGACGATTCATTACCCAAATTGATATAAAAGGACTCGTGGAAAGTAGGTCGCGGCGTTAGCTAAATAAATATCTGTACGTAAACAGTACACACAACCTCTACCTACCTCGTTGGAGAAAGTTGCTTTTATGTACGTTTAGGTATGATGCAAGATCTACCCTCCCTTTATTTTTTAATTTTTTTTTTGTATTACGATTCATTGTTAACTTAAATTGTAAAGTAGGTTTCTTAATGAATACTCCACATAATTATTACACAGGTAATACTAATAATTCAGACTTAATTAGGATTACAGGAAGCGCTAATAGGTATTACGGAACTTCCTGAAACAACTGATCTCAAAAACACCTGATGTACAGCATCCGGTTATTAACAAAATGTATCAAAACGAGATGAATTAATATACAATTTACTTTACCTTCCCTACTCTTTACATAATTATTAAGTTTCAATTTAATTGAAAAGTTGAGGTGGATAAGTACAAATACAGGATGTCCCGTAAATAATGGATAACCTTTTAAAGGATCTTTGCACTCATCATTATGAACAACTTTTGCAATGGGACCAAACCTAAATCGCGGAAAAAATCAGCTGTTACCTACATTTATGTTCGCATATCTCGTCAAAATGTAGGGGAGCAGCTGATTTTTTGTCGCGATTTCAGTTTGGTCCCTTATTAAAAGTTGTACATAATGATGAGTACAATGACCCCTTAAGAGGTTATCCATTAATTACGGGACACTCTGTACAATGTGATCCAATTGATGAATTTTATTAGGTATAAGTAAGTTACGTTATTAGAGGAGCTTGTGGCTAAGTAATAACAGCCGCACCGGTCGATCCATCAGGTTAAGCTACGCTTGCCGAGGTTGTTCTGTGGATGGGTGATCATCTTTTCATACCGAGACTCCTTCGTACCTCGAAAAACACGTTAAGCCGTTGGCCCCGGCTGTCATTCGTGGATCTTTGACAGTCGTTACGGGTCGTCAGAAGCCCGAAAGTCTGACAACCAGTCTTACCAAGGGGTATCGCATTACTCAGTACCTGGGTTGTGGAGGTCAGATAGGCAGTCGCTCCATGTAAAATACTGGTATTCAGCTGCATCCGGTTACACTGGAAGCCAACCCCAACATAGTTGGGAAAAGGCTAGACAGATTTATTGATATGTAAGTTACGTTATCATGTCAGTATATCATTACCATGCTTAGAAACAGTGGTTTGGATGGGAAAACGCATATTAATATTAGGTTTTTCTATGAAGAAATATTACTGTAAATACATTATCCTTGGAAATTCATAAATCAGTAATACATACAAGTAACCTTCGAGAAAGCGAGTACAATATACAATTTTACAAAAGGAGTTTTGAATCGTAGTCCGTTTTCCTTTTCTTAACTGTAGAATCCTGTTGATCACGTATTTTGTTGCTTATATACCACTACATGAGCTCACTATCACACCAACCCTCCAACTCACCACCAACCAACTTCGCGCGCGCTGCTTCTGCGCCGCTCGTGCGCCAGCTACGCGTCGAGCGCGAACAGCGCAAAAGCCGCGCGCGTAGCTGGCGCACGAGCGGCGCAGAAACAGCGCGCGCGAAGTTAAAATGCATGCACGCAGCTCGCGAGCGGGTCGCTACTTCGCTAGCTAGTGGCGCATTCGTGGCGCATTTGCCAGATGTGGACACACCCTAAAATAGATATGTCGCTCGCTTAATTAACCGTTTAATTAATAGCCTAGCCTTTGGAAATAGTGCTCGCCGGCCGCTGCCGTGGCATTGCAAATATTCATAAAAATATAACAAATAATCTCAGAAAAAAATAAAAACGGACCGTCTAATTTTTCACATATTTTGCTGTTATGCATGGATCTTCGTGTGTGGTATTAAGGGTTATTTTATTTTGTCACAATCTGGATATTTACGTAGGTCCAAATAAAAACATGAAAAACTTTTTAGCAAAAAATAAAACCGACTTCTAAAACAAAACACTACAAAGTGAAAAATAACTTTAATTTCGGAAGTCGGTGTCTTTCGTTTTGTATTTTCGTTTTTTGCCACCGACTTCCGAAATTAAAGTTATTTTTCACTTTGTAGTGTTTTGTTTTAGAAGTCGGTTTTATTTTTTGGTAAAAAGTTTTTATTTTTCACTTTTTAGTTGTGGAACCTACCCCACACAAATTCGAATACATAATTGAGCACAATAATTGTAGATATAGCCATGTAAATAACAGTGATAGGAAGTTATTAAAACATCATCACATCATCCATATAAAATAAGTGGGAAATATACGCATTATTGAAGCTAACTCAAAAACTCCCCAAGCAAAGTTAATAAAATTTATATGGGACCACCTCGGAGATATACTCTTTCAAACAATAAAAGAATTTTCCAAATCGGTCCATCCGTCTTTGAGTAATCGCGTAACAAACATACAAAAAAAAAAAAATACAGACGACTTGAGAACCTCCTCCTTTTGGAAGTCGGTTAAAAAATAATCTAAGAAAAATATTCAATTTTGCTAAGTATCAAAATCAGTTTAGTTACTCATTAATCCCACAGTTAGCCTTGCGTATGTGTGTGTGTTTGAGCCGTGTCAGTGTAGTGATGCGCTTCGATACCTATCTGTTTTGAGAACGCGTCCTTAACTACTGCGACCAATTCGGCTCACGCGTGGTCGACAACAGTTCCAACCTGACCTATAGTTGAATATCATTCAGGGCGCTAGTTGAATGGCGCCATTTAGTTAGAAGACTAGGCTGTTAACTAAACGGCTAATTAATGAGATGGCTGCGACGAATACACTACAGCACAGACTACACTGACTATCAATGTTGAATTCTTCTTCAGACCAACTCAATGCGGCCAAAAATGATTTAGTCACACGAAGCGACTATTGCTATAGGTACAGTTGGCGGCACAAATCGTGAGCACAAATTCCAAATGAATTGTTATTTCCATAGTCAACGGGCTGTTGTATTCTGTTTTCTACCTGTACATAAATAAGCTTGATCTTATATTAACCTCCTTGCCCCTGCCCGTGTACGAATTGCCGTAATAGGAAATAAATATGGAAAGTTTAAAAATTGAATTTGTGCTCACGACTCGTGCCGGCACCTATAACTGACTCCCGTAACACAATTAGGCTAGGAATAGTTAAGCTGAGACCGGTTATCAGATTTTCAGACCATTTGTAAGGACTGTCATAGGTATGACAACTGGAACCGACATGCTCACAGAAGCACGAAAGCAAAACAATGTTTTAGAAATGCTCAACCATCCTGATCATGATTTCATAAAATCCGGTCATGATCTCGATAACGATAAAGGTAGTGTTATTCTCTAAATTATACTTTGAAGTTAGAACGGAATCGAGGACTTCAAAAAAGGAGGAGGTTTCAATACGTTCGTATGTTCTTTTTTTTAATTTTATTATAATTATGTTCATTGGTATTTTCATCAAAACCGATTTTGAAAATTATTTTTTCATTTGGTGCATGAGCTTGGGCGGCGCGGCGGTCCCAAATAAATTTTAATAACTTTGCATTGCTGCGGTAATTTTGGAGTTAGCTTCTATAATACGTATTTAATCCACTTTGTGTATCTTCATGATATTATAACCTGTCTGTCACTGTTGTTTACCTAGTAAATAGTAGTAAGTATACGAATTGGTGTGGGGTAGGTACCATAACTAAAAAGTGAAAAAAAAAAACACTACAAAGTGAAAAATAACTTTAATTTCGGAAGTCGATGCAAAAATCTAAAATACAGATCCAAAGACACTTAGTGTTTTTCTCTATTTTTCCCTACTGTTTTTTTTTTTGGAAGTCGGTTGTTTTTAAAAACAAATGTTTTCGTTTTTCTCTAATGCATCAAATTATCTTTTGTACAGCTTCACGCATCTTTAATAATATTCCGGGGCCTATTAGAATAATTACGGAAATGAAAAAGTTTAAAAAGAATCTCCATGATCTGTTAGTAAATTAGTGCTACTACTCTTTAAAAGACTTCCTATCAGATAAATCACTGCTCCAATACAGTCCCCCTCAGTCATGATGCGTTCAGTGGCCCACTCATCAGGGCCTCAAGTCTGCTATTACAATAGTGTCAGAATGGTCTATCATTGATTTCATAATTGTTGATTTTGACAAGTTTTGTAATCTACTAATATAATGGCGTCATTATGACTTTCCAATGGTCAACCACTGACACTCCATTGAAAGACGTGGCTTAAAATGGAAATCTCGTACATAATGACAAATGAAAGACTGACTCATAATAATTCATAATTCATTTATTTATTGTTTGCTACAGGTGAAAATACAGATCTTATAATATGACGTATGCGGTAATCTGCTAAAATTACCAGTACCACGATTCTATTACGAGACCACTGACCTACCAATGATCGACCATTATGAATTTAGCAGATTACGAACTTTTAGCAAAATGACAATGGGATCGTGTTGGAATGACGAATTTATAAAAAATAGCAGACTTGGGGCCCTGTACCCTACTCAAATTCGTTTCGTTTTATTTTTATCTTTTATATTTTATGTGAAATCTTGATCATTTGTGACTTATTGTCATGTAAATTTAATTAAATTTCTATGTACTCGTAACTATTGTATGCCCTAAGGGCAGGACATAGCTGATCACAATTTAATTATTTAAGACCTGTATTATGTACCTACTTATGATCCACGATTGATTGAAATTGTGTGCATGATTACTCAAACATCATTTCAAAATTGGAATATTATCGAGCTGTTTATACTTCAAAATCAAATGACGTCGCTTTCGAATTGTCCGTGGTCACTTCAGTAATATTTGAAGTGACAATTTCAGAATAACAGTACGCAGTGTATCCCTAAGCGACGAATTTGCTGATTTCCTCACAAAAGAATATCCTTGGTTTATTTGAGACACCGGCGTTTTCACAAACATCTGCTATGACCACTTTAGAATAAATATAAGGGCTGTTGTTGAGCATCTTAAAATTTTACGTGATTTGAATAATATTATGGGATGCTGTGATAAGGTCACGTTTTGCACTGATTGTCGTTTCCCGTAAAATAGGGACTTTTTGTCCTATTTACTTTTTTAAACTGATTTATTCCAAAGTAAATCTAATGTATATGTCACCGTATGATTGTGCACGCTGTTAGTTTATAATCTATCTCGCGAGATTGTAAACTAACGATAAATTGTGAACTGCCATACTGCTTACAATATAAGTACTTATTTAGGTATTAATTTGCGATATTTTATAATCTATCCATGTCAAACAATGATATTTAATATTCAACTTTATATAATATATCTTGATTGTTACTATTTTTAAGTTTTGTTTTTCTCATCATCTGTACTTTCAAGATCAATAAATAATTTATTATTATTATTATTATTATATTATAAGTAAAAAGACGTAGAGTAAGCCAACCTAGTTACCTAGTTACCTACCTAACATTCGATGTTCAAAAACGGCACAACGTCGAACTATTAGATGACACGTGAAAATAGGACGGCAAGTCGTAATTAACGCGAGCGAAAAAGAGACAAGACGCCGAAAATGTGGCTAATTAGCCACATTTTGACGTACAACTTGCGGAGCGTGTATAACCTATCTACGACGTTTTACTTATAAAATGTCAAACCATCAAATTGCGAACGAACGTGCACTTAATACCGACTGGATTCACAATCTGTCCGATTTTATCACTCGTAAAATTGAGAACCGTCCCTGATTGGTATATCTTGGCGGTTGTCGAATTGGTCACAATAACTAAGCCAGGGCACCCAAATAAAATAGGTTAGGTTAGAACCGTGACAAAACCGCGCGCATCTTAGCGACCGAAGCGAGCGGTGCTGCGGGAGCGGCTCGGGAACGCTTCTTCCAAGTTGGTCGCATTTACTTGGCTATTTAGTATTAGCGCAAGATGCGTTCGTCGCATGCAAGTTTGATACCAATTCACAATTTGTAGGTTTGATAAATAAACTATCAAAAAATAATGCGTTAAATTGTAAATGTTTTGTTGCAGTTCACAATTTATGTTCACAATTTATTTATGTTTATAATCTCGCGAGATAGATAAACTGACGAAGTTCATAATCAATCAATCTGCCTAGCCTGTTCCCAACTATGTTGGGGTCGGCTTCTAGTCTAACCGGATGCAGCTGAATACCAGTATTTTACATGGAGCGACTGCCTATCTGACCTCCACAACCCAGTTACTGGGTAATACGATACCCCTCGGTAAGACTGGTTGTCAGATTTTCGGGCTTCTGACGACTCGTAACGACTGTCAAAGATCCTCGAATGACAGCCGGGACCAACAGCTTAACGTGCTTTCCGAGGCACGGAGGAGTCTCGGAAGTTCATAATCATACGGTGACATATACAAAATTAAAGTTTATGGCTTCCGAATATATATACTACTCGTAATCGGTTGTCATTTTATTGAGCTAAAACATTACAGTTAGTAGGCCGCTTCAAGAAACAGATTCTCTAACTAAATCAACAGCTGCTTACGGTTACAGCAGCTATAAATGGCCACGGGTCATTTAATAAACACCTCTTTGTCATAGGAGTCACAGACAGTCCCCTGTGCAGGGCCTGCAAGGATGATGACGAGACAGCAGCTCATGTGTTAATAAACTGCCCATTTGTCGTCACATACAGGGCTAAATACCCAGGTATCTTCCATGAGATTGTCAGTAACAGCACAGCGTTGCTGGCCTTCCTTGAGGACTGATCAATCCACCCGAATAATCGATTTTCCCACCCGTGCGCAAAATACGTGACGTGGAGTTGCGGACGCTAGCCTGTATTACCTAACATCATAGTTTCTGAAACCTCATCAGCAAGGATAGAAATTATAGGTTCACTTTTCATTATTATGCGGGATAATCCAAAATCCTGTGCAATCACCATTACTGCTTCATAATTATACCTACCTACCAGTTCTCTTTATGTTTCTAACTTGAAGCTTAAACTTTAAGCGTAATTACCTATGAGTTGGTATCTATTTAGATGCATAGGCAAACGAATAAAAAAAAAAAACATAAACTACCTAAATGATAGTGAAAATTATTAGGCAAGCGAACGTCCTACGTTGTCAAATGAAATGATTAGTCAATAAAAACTTTCACTAGAGCATTTTTTAGGAATGTGGCATTTGCTTCGGACCGATTCTATTTCTACAATCGCTATTAATGCATCTCTATGGAAATCATCATTGGAAGCTGCCATGTCAATTCGTTGACCTATAGTCACGTGACATTTCGATAGCTTATTTCAACCCTATACATTTTCGGCGTTTCTACTAGCGTCATCGCTAATCGAATGTTAATTTGTCTAGGCCCGCAGTTGGTTTTATCTTTGAAGATAAATCGACCACCGTATCGTAATTCCTAATGATTGATGAGGAGTGAGATCGAACGCAAATCTAAATATTTAGATTCGGGGCTTAGACGTATTATTTGTTCCTCATTCCATTATCCTTCTGCTTCCTACTTTGATGAATTACGCAATTTTTTCTCTGACTTAACCAGTCAGAGATTAGATATCTTTTCCTAGTGTTCTTGTTTCCTTATTCAAAATGGTAAAAAAAAAGTTCCAGAATAAATTTCTTTACTGCCAGCATTTTCTTAATAGTTCAATTTTTGTTTCATTCCACCTTCATACGATACTTACAAAGTTACATAGGAATTAACGTTAATCATCATTTAATTATCGATTATTCGAGTGAAAGATGTCGAGTACCGAAATCACACATCACATTCACTGGATTCGTTCACTAATGAATTTATTTTTCTCTTTTGATTTATTTTGTGTTCAGTCGTTTCACTTCAAGTGAATGATGTCGAATGAAAGACATAAATTCACAAAAAAAAGAAGCATCCGATAACTTTCACTGATACTGAGATGAAATTGACATTGTGAAAATGACATTAAACATTTTCATACAAAATAATACCACATCTATAGGTGGGTAGGTTATCGTCTAAAACAAGTCAAGCTGTCAGTATCGTCTAGAACAAGGCAAAAAAATACCTGAATAAAATTACCGTATACATGCGTGTTTACATTAAATATCTAGGTTTGAGGCAACTTGTTGCGTGAAATCCAGAACTGCATCTTCTGTAGATAGACTTGTCCGAAATCCGTATTGGTTATTAGCAATCAATTGGTGTTTGTCAAGAAATTTTTGTAGAGGTTATTGAGATTTTTTTCTAGGAACTTTAAAGACGCCCTCCTGTAGGCGACGATTAAAAAGGTAAGTAATTGGCGGAACCAGTACTTGTCGACAGTTATTGCAAAAATTACGATATCGTGACGTGTATTTTTATTCCGGTATTTTTTTTTGCCTTGACATTAGAAAAACTTAAAAGAGTGCAATACGACACTATGTCACGTGGCTTCTTAGTAATGTACGCAAATTTACACGGGTAAGTATAGGTGGTTTGCCTGTTTTGACTTGGTAAAAAAAGGAATTAATAAAAATTAAATCGGCTTCAGTGCCCTCCAGTAAAACTAGATAAAAGTGTCCTGCCCCAGAAAAATACTGTCAAATACCTAGGTATGCATCTAGATAGAAGGCTTACCTGGCGTGAACATATAAAAAACAAGAGAGATCAGGCAAACAGAAAACTAGCAAACATATATTGGCTTGTAGGTAGACAGTCCTCACTCAGTCTTGAAAACAAACTCCTCATTTACAAATGCATACTAAGACCGCTATGGACATACGGCATAGAGCTTTGGGGTTCGGCCAGTCACTCAAATATAGAAATTCTGCAACGCTTCCAAAACAAAGCACTAAAGACGATAAGCGGTGCACCATGGTTCACAAAGAACAGTGAAGTTCATGAATATTTACAAATCCCACTAATTAAGGAAGATGTGGAAAGATCATGCATGACCTACAAGAATAGACTTGAACGACACAAAAATCAACTCGCTGTTACCCTATTGGGCAGTAAAGACTCCATATACCGCCTAAAAAGGAAACGAATCTTAAAAAACGAAATTTAATAGATGCTTAAATTGAAAATCTGATGAGGAGACACGTCACAGGATGCATCAAACTCTAACTGCCACAACATCGTACTTCAACAGATCTGATTATAGCTCAATGGCTGATTGCAGATGGAAAGGAGAGAGAACAAAAAAAAATCGGCTTCAAAAAGAAATTAACTCAAAATTATGAAATAACTTTAATTTCGGAAGTCGGTGTCTTGGGTATCTGTATTTTAGTTTTTTGCCACTGACTTCCGAAATTAAAGTTATTTCATAATTTTGAGTTAATTTCTTTTTGAAGTCGATTTAATTTTTTTAAATTACTTTTTATCTCGATATTTTTTCTTTAGTTTTAAGTAAAAATTGGAATATTTGTTTGTAATAAGTAGTTAATAGTTTTGTAGTAAATAGTCCACTAGAATTAAACCAAGGTTTTGAGATGTTTTCCCTTTGACACCGCACTCGTAGCTCGTATCAATAAGCCCGGCAGTCCACACTTACACGTCGTATTAGTACACATCTTAAAAAAAAACTGAACCGATTTTGATGAGACTTGCACTGTTCCCTAAGTTAAAGTAAATTAAGACAATAAAAAATAAAAACTAGGCAAGAGCGAGTCGGACTTGCATACTGAGGGTTCCGTACCATCATAATATATAAAAAAAGTGTGCTATTTAGAGACATCGTTTAGACATCGTTTTATTTTCCCTGTAATCTTTGCATAAACGTCTATCACACCGAATAATTTCAGATTTGTCTGTATGCAAACTTTGGAGATAAGGGCGAACGGTATTTTTTTACATTTTTCATCAAAAATCGAAAACGACAAAATGTTTGAGAATGTGCAAACAGCGTTCTTTCATATGATACCCCACATGCCATAGCAGCCCCACTTCGAAGTTTTAAGACCCCCTTTCTGTCCCTGTTGCAAAAAAATATATACAGGGCTATTTTTAAATCACCAGCTAACTAGCTATACAAAAGTTCTAAACAGCTGATTTTTTTTCGTGATTTCAGAGTTGGCCCCATAGTGAAAGTTGTTCATATTCATGGGTAGAACACGCTGTGAAAATTTAGCTAGTGATTTAAAAATAGCCCGTATATATAAATTGTTATTTCTTTCTTATTTGGAAAATAGTTGGACAAAAGTCATCTAAAACTATTCCAAAATTCAAGTTTATTAGTATTAGCACATTAGTAGATCTTGAGATATCCAGCTGTGGCAGACAAACAGACAGATAGACTGAGTCGCACCATAAGGGTTCCTTTTTACCATTTTGGTACGAAACCCTAAAAATATCGCAAACCGATTAATAGTTTCGGAGAAATGCGTGGACAAACATACATACATGCAAACACACATATACCTATAAAAATTTGTATATTTTGATTGGAAGCCGTATTAGATTATCATATGTGAATATATTGCAGTTCCAATAATATTGCATACATACTCGTACTTGTCGAATTGTTAACCTCCTTTTTTCGAAGTCGGTTAATTAACCGCCTGGGGGTGTACGTCACATCAAACACGGCGGAAGCCGCGAAAGTGTTATACATGGCTATGGTCTACCCTACTCCCAAACATCGAGTGTGATTCTACTATTTCACTCCGAAACACGATCATAATAATACAAGGTATGTATTTACCTACCTATCCATCTCTATCAAAGTTTTGCTTCACCGTTGTTAACCATGGAATTGAGTAGGTTCTTAAATCGGAAATGCAAGTTTTAAATTCCAACTACGCTTTGATATTTGAGCGCCATTTGATGAAAATCTATATGTGTGAATCAATAACAGAAAAACGTAGACGAAAATGATATAATTTATGTAATGTGTTGACACGAAAGAAAAGGAAGAAGAATAAGATCTGTAACAGTAATGACACGTCAACTGTCTAAAAAAGCCCCATACATTATGTAAAGGCATGTCTATGTATGGTCGAATCTCAGCCGAACCCCATAGGTTCACAACTACTATAAGCCCGCGGTCGCCATAGGATGATGTTTTTTTTACGTTTATATATGATACATTTATGTAAGAAGAGTTCGTGGCTAAGTAATAACAGCCGCACGGGTCGACCCATCAGGTTAAGCTACGCTTGCCGGGGTTAGTCCGTAGATGGGTGACCATCTTTACATACCGAAACTCCTCCGTGCCTCGGAAAGCACGTTAAGCAGTTGGTCCCGGCTGTCATTCGTGGATCTTTGACAGTCGTTACGGGTCGTCAGAAGCCTGAAAGTCTGACAACCAGTCTTACCAAGGTACCCCTATAAACTAACTACCTACCTACCTATATGCGATACCTCGTATTACCCAATAACTGGGTTGTGGAGGTTAGATAGGCAGTCGTTCTATGTAAAATACTGGTATTCAGCTGCATCCGGTTAGACTGGAAGCCGACCCCAACATAGTTGGGAAAAGGCTAGGCAGATTGATTGGTGTTGACACGAAAGAAAAACTTTTTAGCAAAAAATAAAACCGACTTCCAAAACAAAACACTACAAAGTGAAAAATAACTTTAATTTCGGTAGTCGGTGTCTTGGGTTTTGTATTCTCGTTTTTTGCCACCGACTTCCGAAATTAAAGTTATTTTTCACTTTGTAGTGTTTTGTTTTGGAAGTCGGTTTTATTTTTTGCTAAAAAGTTTTTATTTTTCACTTTTTAGTTGTGGAACCTACCCCACACAAATTCGAATACATAATTGAGCACAATAATTGTAGATATAGCCATGTAAATAACAGTGATAGGAAGTTATTAAAACACCATCACATCATCCACATAAAATAAGTGGGAAATATACGCATTATTGAAGCTAACTCAAAAACTCCCTAAGCTAAGTTAATAAAATTTATATGGGACCACCTCGGAAGTATACCCTATCAAACAAAAAAAGAATTTTCTAAATCGGTCCATCCGTCTTTGAGTAATCGCGTAACAAACATACAAAAAAAAAAAAAAAAAAACAAAAAAAAAATACAGACGAATTGAGAACCTCCACCTTTTGGAAGTCGGTTAAAAAGGAAGAAGAATAAGATGTAACAGTAATGACCCGTCAAATGTCTCAAAAAGCCCCATACATTATGTAAAGTCATGTCTATGTATGGTCGAATCTCAGCCGAACCCCATAGGCACAACTACTGTAAGCCCGCGGTCGCCATAGAATGATGTTTTTTTTTACGTTTATATATGATACATTTATGTAAAGATTTCAAAATTTTTGCTTACGCACACTATGTGTGCGCCAGACGTTTGAGGAGGAATACACAAATGTTCTACAAAACTTTTTATGAGAAATAATAAAATAACACTATGATATTATGATTACATGACGTCATGTCAGATTTGTAATTACTAGCAGAAGCTTTAATAGTCTACTAAACACTCACATCCACGGACAGAATTATTCAACGTTTTAAATCTTACATTCTTACAACCCATGGTCGTCGGTCGTGCTTTTCTACTTAATATTGTCCGCTTATAGGTACGGACTATTCGAAACTGAACTCCTTTCTTAGGGTTTTTTTATTATTTGAGATGGGTTTGCTCTTGACTATAGTCTAGGCCTGAGGTGACAGAGACAAAGTCTACGATGGAGTGAGCTTACCCAGAAGAAACCTGTTCACTCTAACTTTGAAGAGATTCGGGTTGTATGCATTCGGGAACACAGACGCAGGTAGTGAGTTCCACTCTTTTGCCGTGCGCTTTAAGAAAGATGTTTAGAAGTGCTTAGTTCCGTACCTCAAAAGGAAAAAACGGAACCCTTATAGGATCACTGTCTGTCTGTTTGTCCTTCTGCCACAGCCAATTTGCTCCCAATCCAATGGACCGTTTAAGTTGACATTTGGTACACGTATGAATTTCTGTGACCCAAACACGGACGAGTAACGTAAATAAATGAATTTTGAATATGGGGGTCAATTTTGTAAAATACTGGTATTCAGCCGCATCCGGTTAGACTGAAAACCGACCCCAAAATCTACTTCCAGTATCAGTTCCATAGTTGGGAAACGGCCACACAGGTCGATCGATTAGGTAAAGCTACGCTTTCCGCAATTTGTCCATGGATAGGTGACCATACCAAGACCCCTCCGTGCCTCGGAAAGAACGTTAAGCCGTTGGTCCCAGCTGTCATGCGTGAATCTATAACGATGGTTACGGGGCGTCAGAAGCCCGAAAGTCTGACAACCAGTCTTACCAAAGGGGTATCGTATTACCTACCAAGTAACTGGGATGTGGAGGTTAGATAGGCAATCGTTCCATGTAAAATATTGGGATTTAGCTACATCAGGTGAGACTGGAAGCCGACCCCGACATAGAAAAGGCTAGGCAGATTGATAACTTGTTAGGTAAAAAAATCCGTTCGTTACATAATGTTACTTTGACTGTATATGACCATACTCTAATAGTGTACGTAGGTATGGACAACCCACCATGATCCCATCCTATTTAATATTACAGTCCTCAACGTGGCCTATGTGAAATGGAACTCCGCTGGTCGCTGTAAGCCTTTTGAAGAACTACAGATTTACCTCCCGGAAAAAGGTTAGAAGCATCGCGACATCAGTTGTCATCATCTATCTACCATTATAGTAGAATATTGCCCGATCATGGATGAATTAGATCAGAAAGAATCTGAAAATACGATTAAAAATAATGGTGAAAGAATCTTAAAATTTTCCTTTAACTCATAGTTATTATCTTTCAACTGTGGTTTCAAAGTACCCCAAAGCGTCCGCGATTTGCTTGTTTCTTAAAAAAGCATAAAAACTGAATACCTATAGTGATATATATTGTATCATAATATCCTTAGATAAAAAATGTTCTATCAACTATAATGTTCATTTTAAAATAATGCATTGTCGACTAAAATAGATTTAAACGAGAGAAAAACTGTTATAACTTCTATAATTCCGTTGTCATAAAATATTAAATTTATTATCTTTCTTCATTTATATTTTCTTCATCGCGTGTTTGATCTCTACTACCATCGTTAAGTATGATGTTTTATAGAAAAGAAAAATCATAATCATAATAATGTCACAGGTTTTGTTTTAAACCTTATCAATTCGGAAAAAAAGTGTCATTCTGATAATATCTTTATTAAAATGCATGTTCTCTCATTTCAACGTAGGGACCATAATTACTTAAATGTTTGGAATAATGTGTTGATTTTCAACGTTCATTAGTAGATTTCGTATGTACTAATTAAATACAGAAGCAGTCGTATTAAACGTGTGATATAAAAAGCAACAGCCGATTTTAATCTGATCACGTCCGAAACGCCAATAAAATATCCATTAACTTCAGAAGTAGCAATCCGCAATAAAACATCCTGTATGTACGACAAAAGTAAATGAAGTTAATAGACTTACAGTCACTCCTTTAAAAGAGACACTTCAACACTTTGTTCCACATAATAGGCGAACCATCCATCACAAAACAAAACACTCGGTAACTAAGATATTTTTGTCACCACTCAGTTGTCCTGGCCGCTAACGACAGTTTCTCTTCGCGCCGCGTAACAATTTCCAAAGAGTAAGCGCGTAAGCGATACGTCCCAGCCTCCACGCGATCCGGAGACATCTAAAAAATCCCGAGTCCTGGAAGCTTATTGCCGTACAGTCGCGCGTTGGGAACTTCACTCTGTAACACCAACCCCCATTGAAAATTGAACTCTCCTACTTTGTTCCAGAGACGAAATTCGTGTGCAGTTTTGACCCATTTCGGCCGCAGAGCAAACGGAGATAGGGGCAGAAGCACAGATGCTGCGCGCATGCGATTTCGGCCGACACATATATGTGTGTGCCAGTATTTGTTTGTGTATGCGTGTAAGAGCAACGTTACATTGTTTGAACCGAGTGCCGGACACTATTGTTGTGTATATTCGGGAGGCCGTGATAACCGCCGGCTTACAATCAACCGTGATTAATATTTGGGTATCATATAGCAATTTGTTGCGTCACGCTAAAAGAAAGGGATGGTCAGGCTTATAAAACAATTTCCCATGAGTTTTCATATTAATAAGAACAGAAACTGAGGCGCTATTCATGATTTTTTCAATAAATGTAAAAAAAAAATGTATTATGTGATGGGCGAGAATTGAAATTTGTATGGCGAAATCGCCATGCCTTGCCTATCTTTGGCGTAAAAGGTTAGATGCACGAGAATTGAAATATTTGTTAGTATAATATTGAACTTTATTGCTCTAAGAATAGAGTATTTATTTACTTTTTAAAACGGATATACAAATCTCGCACCGGCCATCGAGGAGCCGCACGGTCTCTCTCCATCAAGCGCAGAATCGCGATGTTTCGCGATGGCTCGCGCTGGCACGCGCTGGCACGTGCCGGCTCGCTCCAGCCATCGTGACATATCGCTACATACTATAGTCTCCAGCTCCCAGAGTGCTACTTACATGGGCGGCGCATGATAGCGCGAGCCAGCGCGAGACTGCGCGGTATAGCGATGGACATATTTCGGTCTAAATCCACGCCTCGCCTCGCCGCGCGCCGGTGTAAAACCACCTGAATAGTGTTGCCAATTCGCCATCGATACTTTGACAAATATTTATATCATAACTTGACGAATATATTTAAAACAAAATGATAAATACTTTCATATTTGGCATTTAAGAACGCTAGCCATCGAAAATCACGTTAGTAGATCAAATTGCCAGTTAAAAGAAGCTGCCGGGTGGCGTTCTAATATTCCAAAACGGAGGACGTCCTCATCTTCAGTAAAGTCCTGTCATTTTCAACAGTTAAAATTTTCATCGAAAATAAGAACACAGGAAACGACATCCAATCTTCTGGATCTAAAAATCATAATATTTTTATGATGACATCAAACACGCTCAGAACACGCTCATCGTCAATTCTTAATACAAATACATTTTGATCTGTGAACATAATACTATGAGCAGGTTAAAGACAAAAAATAAGACATGACACACAAAATGAATATGACGCTGAACAAAATTCCTAACAATATAAAACGAAACAATTGAAAAAGAAAACAAAGGACGATCACAGTTTATTTAGGTAACTGAATAGTAACCTATATAAACTGGTAACTAGGTAGGTAATCTAATTAAATAGCATGAACGTTATCCTATAATAATCAGAAACCTATCATCGTCAGCTTCAAGAATAATTGAGAGAATCGGGTTAGGATAGCAGTTGTATGTGACAAGCAAATAATTTAGCCATGTTGATATTCGGGGCACGCACGATAGTAGGTAATTCAGCCACCACACTACATCCCAAAATTGCCTGCATATCTATGTGTATTTTGGTACAGACCTTTTGACTGAACTGGCTCTGTGGAAACACCCGAATTTGATGTAATGAAGTCTCGTCATAAGATACTATACAAACCAATGATATTATAAGTTAAACGACGTAGATAGGTTATACACGCTCCGAAAGTGGCACGTCAAAATGTGGCTAATTAGCCACATTATCGTCGTCTTGTCTCTTTTTCGCTCCCGATAATTACGACATGCCGTCCTACTTCCACGTGTCATCTAATAGTTCGAAGTTGTGCCGTTTTTGAACGTCGAATGTTGGGTAGCTAACGTATCTACGTCTTTTTACTTATAATATCATTGATACAAACTATACATTCTCACAAGAAGTAGGCATGAAAAACACCATGCAAAAGCAACATGACATGAGCACGTCAATAAAATTTGTGCATAAATTGTCATGAATTATGCCACCAAAAAGAGTTAAGGCTTCAGATAAAATGTAAATTTAGAATAGTATTTTTTTTTTAGAATAGAATAAATGTTTATTGTTTCCAGTATTACAGCTAGCAGTAGCGGTACATACACAAAACTATAATACCGGAAGCAAAAGGTTTAAACGTCAACATTATGCTTAAGTCCCCTAGCGGGTTGCTAAGCGCTGGTTTTCAGCTTAAACCTTTGACTCCTGTTTACAAAAGATAAAATAAAAATAGGTACATTTAGCAACAACGAATTACTGTGGAAGTGGAGATGATAAATTATATGATCATACATTAATATTATATTTATTTTTGAATTAAGAAAAAAAGAACGTTGATTTAATAGTTTGTGGACACGAGTGGCTATTTTTATCCTCAATAAAACGAAAAAGATTATATTTTACAATTGATAACACACAGTT
Source organism: Dicycla oo (assembly GCA_948252095.1). Lineage (NCBI taxonomy): Eukaryota > Metazoa > Arthropoda > Insecta > Lepidoptera > Noctuidae > Dicycla > Dicycla oo. Next base: position 12,035,360 of record OX411726.1, read on the forward strand.
CCCGTTATAATTCTCATTATAAAATAATTGCGTCGTAAATAGTTGCGTACCCACTGAAAAAGAATAACAATTCAAGGGCAATAATCTCTCTAGGGTCTTTATTTCTATTTAAGCCTGTAAACCCGATCACATTCCCAAATAACAAAAATTCTGAAGGGTCGGAAATTCTGAAGCCAAATGTCAAGGAATTTATAGAGAAGTCAAAAATCCTGAAGCTTCTAAATGCCAGAAATCCTACATCCATTCACGTCCACGCCTCTCATATTGTTAAAGCTCATTCAACAGAACTATTATATTTTGAGTACAACGTATGAGAAGTTTCAATAGTTGCAACACTTTCATAAACACTTCTTTCATATTTAAGTGCACTTGCTACTTCACTTGGTCTCTGCTTTAAAATGCTTTAGAGCTAGCCATTTTAATCTTTTGTAAACTTCTTTTAGTTAACGATAAAGGGTCTAGCATACGTAGTGTACGGAATTGGTGCTGTTTCTTTAATTTTGTTTGAAATCAATTTATTATTCGTGTGCTGTATTGGGAAGCTTAGTAGCTAGTTCGTATAAAGTTAGTAATGTAGGCAATGTTCAAGCCATCTTTATTAATTGCTTCATTAATGCTCTAGATCTAAGCCGACATTGCGAATGCAAAACTTTAAATAAAAGTAATAAAAGCCGCACCGGTTGATCCATCAGGTTAAGCTATGATTGCCGGGGTTGGTCTGTGTATGGGTGACCATCTTTACATACCAAGTCCCAAGTTAATGACCCCCATGCTAGGAAAATCCTGTGTTATGGGGGGCATTCAATGCTAAACAATGTTGTTTTAAAATGAGCCGATGTCGAGTTCTGCCAGCGCGAGCGTCACGTTTAGACGGCAGAGCAGAGAGGCGGTCCGTCGACTTTGCACTTTGTGGTAGAACTACAGAAGTTAATCAAAGGTTAACAAACTAACGTTTCGTTTCTTATTAAAAATTTTTGGAATACTTTCTACGTTTTCTTAGGTAGGAGCTTGTGGCTAAGTAATAACAGCCGCACGGGTCGATCGATCAGGTTAAGCTATGCTTGCCGCGGTTGGTCCGTGAATGGGTGACCATCTTTACATACCAAGTCCCCTCAGTGCCTCGGAAAGCACGTTAAGCCGTTGGTCCCGGCTGTCATTCGTAGATCTTTGACAGTCGTTACGGGCCGTCAGAAGCCCGAAAGTCTGACAATCAGTCTTACCAAGGGGTATCGTATTACACATTAGCTGGGTTGTGGAGGTCAGATAGGCAATAGCTCTATGTAAAATACTAGTATTTAGCTGCATCCGGTTAGACTGGAAGCCGACCCCAACATAGTTGGGAAAGACTAGGCAGATTGAAATGGTTACAAAACGTTGTTATAATACCAAACCCACCAAACTCCCTCGTTGGTCTAGTGGTCGCAAGCGCTACTGCTGAGCATGAAGTCCTGGGTTCTATTCCCGGGTCGGACCAAGTATTATTGGGTTTTCCATCTGGAATTTGTAGTAGCTCCGAGTTTGGATTTGTGCCTGGTTGATGGCAATAGGCTCGCCCCCTATTATATGGAACTTAAACATAACTGGCGAAATGTGGGTGTACCTACTACAGGTGCACCTCTGCCAGGCCCGCCGCGTGCAGGCGTGCAGAGCGTGCACCGCACGCGGGCGCCATTTTTAAGGGGGCGGCAAAAACAGATATCGAAACGAAAATGAAACATTCCCGCAATTTGCATGTTTTTGATTGAACAACATCAAAAGTCATTTATTCAATCTAGGCTGAGTATCAGCACTTTTCAAACGTCAAAATTACATAAGACGGTCCACCGAAACGCCCGCCCTTCACCACCTCTAGTGCTTTAGCTGGGAGGAAGAAGTGGCGCAACTGTCTGTTCAGTTAAAAAAATTGATTTTATACAACAGTGTGCAAAATAATTTAGGTAAATACATACATGCAACACAAAACATTAAATTAATTTAATTATTTGCCATAAATCAGCTAGCACACTCAAATATACAAATAAAAATAAATAATCGAAAACTGTACTCAAGCAGAAATAAAAATACAGTGGATTTCATTTATTACGACCTTGGTTGTAGCGACCATTTACCTATAGCGACGTTAAATCTAAGTTCCTTGAATTTAAAGCATACTTTAGTACAAAATTCATGTGGCTATAGCGACTTTGGATGTAACGCCGAGCTCGGGTGTAGCGACTGTTTTTAATTAATCATTTGTAGCAAATTCCTAGAAATCCCATGCAGATATTGCGACCGGAGTCGGCCGCCAAAGACACAAAGATTTTTTTCTTTCACAAACATTTCTTATCTTTTGTTTACATCCATTGCACACAGATGGTCAGCAAGTGTGGAGACCTTTACCTTTTGTTTATAGATATCAACTAAGTAGGTAGGGAAGCGTGTACGTTTCGGAGCTTTTATGGTTCAGTTACAAAGTGATATTCTGAGTAGCAAATGGGTTTTGTAAACTTTTGAATAATTAGTATGGCTGCTAGACGCACATTCACTGTAACGACTTCCGGATATAACGACGAAAATAGAGTGGTCCCTTCATTGTCGTTATACCCGAAATCCACTGTATAAAACTATAAACGTAAACGGAACTTTATACCAAAATAAAAGCCTCCAGGCATAAAGAGCGTACCAACTTACATAAATAGCCGTATATGTACACGTAACTCGAAGTCACAAATAATAAACTAGGACCATCGAATAAATAAAGAGTTAATTACTAATAATAATAACAAAACCAAGGTCAGCAAGATGACCAGTCACCACAAGTAGCACCCGTTCACGAGCATGAGCATAACGCAAAGATCAGCCATTACCCCCTCGACATACTCGTATTTGAGTTCGCTCAAAAAACGCAAAGTCCTCCCCAACAGTCAGTCAGTCAGTTCGGAGGTCGGGTTGGCAACCCGGCCTCCGACGCTACCGTAAGCAGTGACATCTAAGGGAGCATGACGAACTTGCTGCCGGTTGCTCAGGCAAGAATAATATGATCAATTGTCGAGGTCACTAGCTAACCACATATTGCAATACTACTCAAAAATCATTTGAGTTGTACATGGGGCGGCTTAATCGGTATTGCACGCGTGCGCTCAAACAGCTAGCGGCAGGCCTGACCTTTGCTTAACCTTTCGGGGAGTTTAGGCCTAATGTGATTTTATAATCAAAATAATTAAATCTTTATTTCAGACATCACAGTCCATAAACTTACTTGAGGACTTATTATTGGCTCACTGTTTATTATTCCATTACTATATTGTTTTAATGTAGCTGTTAGTCCTCCATATTTGTTAAATAAATAAATAAATAAATAAAAATAACACAACATGGGTTATTCCACAAATCCCCATTAAAAATCCCCATCAATGGGGATTTGTGGACAAAAAAATAAAACACAAACAACATAAGTACGACTACTCGAATACGAGGCGTTTGCCTGCTTTGCATAATAATTATGTGTACTTTGTAATTTTTAGGGTTCCGTACCTCAAAAGGACAAACGGAACCCTTATGGGATCACTCGTGTGTCTGTCAGTCTGTCTATCTGTCACAGCAAACACGGATGAGTAACGTAAATAAATAAATTTTGAATATGGGGGTCAATTTTGGGGGCAAATAAGAAAATTTAAAAATTAAGTTTTGCAAACTGTACCTTGTAACATATCAAATGGCTTACTATGAGGGCCTCAAAACTGTTTTTTGATATAATTTTAAAATAAATTGTTTTAAAGTTATTTAAGAAAATAGACGAAAATTGACGATTCCTTCCCTTATTTCCGAAACTACTGAGCCTAAAATTTTGAAAAAAGAAAATACAGGAAACAGTTCTATACCTATAGATTACAGCAAAACCTCTAAGAAGTCTATGATTTTAAAATAACATGGTAAATCTCTCAATATTGTGCGTACAAAATTACATTTGCAGTTGGAATGTATGGGAGAACATGTTTTTCAACTACAATGTTAAGTTTATTCTTGGGATAAATTCATCCCAACTACGGAACCCTTCATGGTGCGTAGTCCGACACGCACTTGGCCGCTTTTTTTTTGTAATATGCGTTTTATTTGTGCAGAATAAACGATTTTTCTTTCTTTTTTTTCTTTAAGTATTATATTATATAATAATCACGAAGTCATTATTTCTTGTGGAGGAAAAGAACTCATTGATTATTTGAATATCTAATCAAACACATTGAAGAAATGGCTAAATTAATATCCTAAGTATAAAATATTTTAGCAAAAAGAATAAAATCACAGTACACTGTGATTTTATTGTTTTTCTCTAAACGATTATTTGTAGTACAGTTTACAAACTTTATTATATAGACTCATACAGGTCATAACGGGGATTTGTGGAATAACCCCATAAAATAGCTAACAAAAGGACGTTAGTAGGGTTGTTAGTAGTACACACAATACACATAGTTATCTATGTTACCAAACTTTTAAGCATTATCTGCCGTATTCTGAAATCAAAAATGGTATCTACAGACCGACACGCCAGATAAAATTCTCCGTTCTATATTCCAAAAGTTCTGGCATAACCTCAAAATTATTGAAGACATCTTACGATTTCTAAAATTTCATAAAAATTCTATCAAAGATTTGTAGGTGCTGGGAGAAACCGATTTTAGATGTCAAGATCATACCTTCTTCCGTGCAATCGTATTGTCGGTATGTCAACCCCCTTTTAGAGTCCGAATATACTCTCAGGTGTATTCAACGACTTCGATTATCCGTTTACAAAAGTCCCGAGCTCAATTCTCACCAAACTTGTTTAATTAAAGTTTTCGCACTCTTTTTCCCTTTAGGCGGGAAAATAATCCCTTGTTAGGAACAGAGAATGGAATGGAGTGTTGTCGCTGAAAAATGTTATTACGTGAAAATCTTTATTTAAAATGTAAATACTGAATTTTTCTTGTCAGTTTTTGTTTGTGAATACTTTTCTGTTAAAAGATTTAGAAGTTATTTTTTTAAACAAGTTTAGTAGGTACCGATATTAAAATAATATTATTTGTGATGAATTTTATACAGCTTTTCAGGTACACACGGCTACATATCAAGCTATAGTTTCCAGTATAAGCTGACATCGCATTGTACGGAAATCCTATACAATGCGAGATCAGCTTATACTGGAAATTTATAGCTTGATAGGTACCTGCCTACACGCATTTATAAATACATATATTTCCACTTATCGCATGTAAATAATCTTTACATTGCGAATAATGCACCTGCATACGAGCTTTACATTGAAACAAAGGTAGGCAGGGTAGGTACTTTAGGCTACATTTTGTTACCGCAGTTATTGTGCTTGTTCCTTCCACAGATATTGTTCCTCATAACAATCAATCTGCCTTGCCTTTTACCAACTATGTTGGAGTCGGCTTCCAGTCTAACCGGATGCAGCTGAATACCAGTATTTTACATAGAGCGACTACCCATCTGACCTCCACAACCCAGTTACTGGGTAATACGATACCCCTTGGTAAGACTGGTTGTTAGACTTTCGGGCTTCTGACGACCCGTAACGACTGTCAAAGATCCACGAATGACAGCTTAACGTGCTTTCTGAGGCACGGAGGAGTCTCGGTTTGTAAAGATGGTGATGGTGATGGGTGATCCACGGACCGATCCGCGCGTCCACGAACCGATCCGCGCGTCCACGGACCGACCCGCGCGGCTTTTATTACTTAGCTCCTCTGTTCCTCATAACAATATGTACTAAGAAAGCATGCAAAATCTCAGACTATTTTAAATAGGTTCTTAGACAAAATATACGAACAAGATCCAACAAATCTTCCTCGATTTTTTTTTTGTTTTAGCGACTCCACGGCACCCTATATCCAAGGCACGTTAGTCCAAGTTTTTGTAGGTACTCAGTATTTGCTTTCGGGATTCGAGTTGAACTTCCAATATGCCGGAAAGTATTCGTGCATTCGCATGTTCGGAGTGTTAAACATCCAGGAATAAGTTTTACTGCGATCAGATAGTAAACTTTACCGTTGGGACCGTTGGATTCAGATGTTCAATATCTGTAAGTACTTTATTACTTACTACCATCACCATCGTTAAAACCATCCATATTTTAACCGACTTGAAAAAAAGGAGGTTATCAATTCGACAAGTATGTACCTATGGAATATTATTGGAACTGCAATATAATAATCTGTTAAGGCTTCTAAACAAACATACAAATTTTTATAGGTGTTTGTTTGTGGGTGGTTGTTTTATTTATGTTTGTCCACGCATTTCTCCGAAACTGTTAATCAGTTGCGATCTTCTTTTTTATTGTCTTACATTTACTTTAACTTAGGGAACAGTGCAAGTTTTATCAAAATAGTTTTTGTAGTTTTCAAGATGATAACTATAAGGACTAATACGACGTGTATGAGCTACGGGTGTGGTGTCAAAGGGAAAATGTCTCAAAACCGTAGTCGAATTCTAGTGCAATGTTTACAACAATACTATTAACTATGAGGTTGGCATTATAGTATGTATGAACTTGTAATAAAATCTCTTTGGCTATTTGTATCTGGCTGGTTTTGGTATCATTGAAAGTTTAAATTTTAAAGAACATAATTCCAAATTCAAATTAGGAAAATGTGTGATTTTCATTTGTTTTTCGTACCGTCAATATGAGAGAATCTAATGAAGAAATTCGATACATTTTAAAATTTTACTACAAAAAAGGTAAAAATGCAACGCAAGCCGCGAAAAAAATTTGCGATGTTTATGGACCTAGTGTAGTGTCTGTGAGAGTAGCACAAATTTGGTTTAAGCGTTTTCAATCCGGAAATTTTGATGTCAAAGATGCACGTCGCTCTGGTCGCCCTATTACGGATAAAATTGATGCCATTTTTGAAAAAGTGGAGCAAGATCGGCATATCAGTAGTTACGACGTAGCTGAAGAACTGGAAATTGACCACAAAACAGTTTTGGCGCATTTGAAAAAAACTGGGTACACAAACAAGCTCGACATTTGGGTACCTCACGAGCTCACTGAAAGAAACCTAATGAACCGTGTACTCATTTGTGATTCTTTATTACGACGAAACCGAACCATTTTTGAAGAAGCAGATAACGAAGGTGATGAAAAGTGGATCACATATGACAAGAACGTGCGAAAAAGGTCGTGGTCAAAGACCGGTCAGGCTTCACAGACTGTGGCGAAACCCGGGTTAACTCGCAACAAGGTGATGCTGTGTGTGTGGTAGGATTGGAAGGGCATTATTCATTATGAGCTGTTACCACCAGGCAGGACCATCGATTCTGAACTCTACTGTGAACAACTGATGAGATTAAAGCAAGAAGTTGAGAGAAAGCGGCCGGAATTAATCAACAGAAGGGGTGTGGTTTTTCATCATGATAACGCTAGACCTCACACATCTTTAGCCACTCAGCAAAAATTAAGAGAGTTTGGCTGGGAGGTGTTAATGCATACGCCGTATAGTCCTGACCTTGCACCTTCAGATTTCCACCTGTTTCGGTCTCTTCAGAATTCTTTAGGCAGTGTCAGGTTAACATCACGAGAGGACTGCCAAAACCACTTGTCGCGGTATTTTGACCAGAAGTCCCAAAATTTCTATAGCAATGGGATCATGTCCCTACCTACAAGATGTTAAAAGTTTATCGAACAAAATGGTACCTACATACTTTAGTTAAATGTGTGCTATATTAAAAAATGTTTTGAATTTTCTTAAAAAATGCGAAGAAACTTTTTCCCCAACCTATTACTTACTTATTATAAACAAATATTCCAGTTTTTACGTAAAACTAAAAATTACGAAATAAAAAAGTAATAAAAAATCGACTTCCAAAAGAAATTATCTAAAATTTTGAAATTATTTTAATTTCGGAAATCACTGGCAAAAAAACTGAAATATAGATAGATCCCAAGACACCGATTTCCGAAATTAAAGTTATTTCATAATTTTGAGTTAATTTCTTTTAAGTCGATTTAAACATTTTTTATTACTTATTTTCTCGTCAAAATGTAGGGCACAGCAGAAATTTTTTTTGCGATTTCGGATTTGGTTCCATAGTAACAGTTGTTCATAATGATGAGTACAACACTATCGTGGCAGCTCCTTAGCCAATAAAAAACTATGTATATAGCTAGGGACCAATAAAAAAGCAAACTTGGCCTCTCCGTGCGCCGCGGTAGCCGCGCACGTGTGTAACTTCGCTTTGCAAGAAAATGTGTGTGATTGTGTCCACTGCAACCCACGGACACGCTACGCATCAGTTGACGTCATTAGTACATGCGTGGCTTGTTCGAATATGGCGCTCACATAGCTCAACGGTGTCAACGCCATGCACGTTGTGCATGTGGTACACACTATACACGAATATTAACTCATTCTTGGTAAAAACACGTGCGTAGCCTCTCTGTGCGCTGCGGTGGGCACGTTGTCAAACAAATGAATCCACGCAGCTAAAATGCGTCGCGTGCCCGTGCACAGCATGCGTCGCGGTGGAGTTGCGCCTTTAAACGGTAGTTTGTACAGACACCAGCACATCAAGCTACCCGAAACTGTCAAATTTACCCAATGAACCTTGCACCTAATGCTTTAATCGATAAAGTTGAAAATCTATTAAAGAAATTTGACAGACTGTAGTAGCTCGATCCGCTGGCGTCTGTACAATTCACAGGCATGGTCTGCCAACTGACTGAACAATTAAATATTATAGTATAAAAGCTCACCTGTTGCTTTTAGCATAACAATATAACTGGTCACTGGCTCAGTAACCAGGAATTATTTGAAACCGGGTTTAGAAACGTTCGCTCGTGGGTAAATAATAACAGCCACACGGGTCGATTGAAGGTTAATAGCTACGCTTGCCGCGGTCGGTTCGTGGATGGGTGAACATCCATTTCATATCGAGACCCCTCCGTGCCTCGGAAAGCACGATAAACCGTTGGTCCCGACTGTTATTCGTAGATCTTTGACATTCGTTACGCGTAGTCAGAAGCCCAAAAGTCTGATAACCAGTCTTACCAAGGGGCCTAACCTAACTATCGTGTTACACAGTAACTGGGTTGTGGAAGTCAGATAAGCAGTCGCTCCATGTAAAATACAGGTATTCAGCTGCATCCGGATAGACTGGAAGCCGATCCTAACATAGTCGGAAAAAGGCTAAGCCGATTGATTGGTTTGTAAACGTTTTTTATGGAGTCGGAATGCGGTATGCATTTGTTTTAAGGGCAATATTACATATTGACCGTGATTTTTGCGTTAAATGGCCAAATTTGGCGCTCTTGTTTTGAGAAACTGAAAGAATTCGACCACTTTGACTTATTGATTGGTGGAGAATAGTTATTCGTACCTATAGTCCGTAGCGGCCTCGCTTTTCGCAATTTTTAGGGTTCCGTACCTCAATAGGTAAAACGGAACCCTTAGGTAATAGTTTTTTTTTTTTTTTTTTTTTTTTTTTTTTTTTTTTTTTTTTTTTTTTTTTTTTTTAATAATATTCCACAACTATCACACAACGCCGTCTAGCCTCAAGCTAAGCAGAGCTTGTGTTATGAGTACTAGACAACTGATAAACATACTTATATATTTCTAAATACATACATATATAGATAAATTACACCCAGACACAGAACAAATGATCATGCTCATCACACAAACATTTGTCCTGGGTGGGAATCGAACCCACGACCTCCGGCATAGCAGTCAGGGCCACTAACCACTAGACCAACAGGCCAGTCAAAATAGTTAAATACCTCGATAGCAAAGAGCCTTGATATAACATATCCATATCTAGTAAAGAGGATGTCGGAATCATGAGTTCGGTGTAGACAGATGAACTCAAGAACGCGCCACGTATTATTTAGAGGTAATTTTTTTAAACATAATTTTGTATTTAAAAATGTAAGTAAGAAGATTGCAGAAACCTGAATTTATAATTAAAACGCAAATCTTCTCTAAAACTCACACAGAACAATTTCACCAAGATAACACCAACTATCAACTCCCAGATAAAATGATTGACAGTACTATTTCTATGATAAACAGTTTGCGAACTGAGTCTAACATTATTAAAGTTTCTCCAAGAATTTACAGAATATTCTTATTAGCTCAGCGACACAGCGTGTTAAGAATATATCAAGCCTATATCACGAACCCTGTCTCTAAAGTTATTTATAGGTACCAACTTTTTGGAGGCAGGATATAAAAGGGGTTTCAGGCTTTCACTTAAATATTGTCTGCGAAGGGAGATGTTTTAATACCACGCGTCATGTTCGTGAACGGGCTCCGTCAGTTGAGACTGGGTCATCTCTTAACTGCTAGGCCTTATTTTTAATCTTATATTTTGAATGTTTTTTTTTTTTTTTGTGTATGTGTATATTGTTCTCACATATAGAAGCAACTTTCTGACTATCTGACCGACTCTTCGACAGTTCAAAAGTGCCTGTAGTTGGTTGAAATGCTTTGAGTTTGAGTTTTTGAGTTTGAAGAATAACAAACTTAGAATCACTGAGACCATGAGATAAAACATAATATCACGACTGATTCCCTAAAGGTAAGTGCAAAGACATGACCTTATTACACACACATTCCACATTGACAAATACACAGTCCATTTTTTTTTCTCGTTTTTATTGAACCTGTATCATCAGAGGTAGGTATTGATAAATCATTCTAAATAAAAATGAACGCCCCTCCACAAAACGTGATTATTTCAATGTGTGAGAGGAAATACTTATTGCAACACTTTACTTGTGTGCGTGCGGCGACTTTACTGTTAACATGGACTCGTCGCCGCACTTAGAGGTCAACTAATCGTGCGATCAGTCCAGGTGCTAGCATTGTACGGCGGGGAGCGTGCGCTTTGTATGGAACGATACGTTCGCTCTGTCGCACGTTCGTTTCATTTATACACTAGTTGGCTGACAAATCCGGCTGTTTGTCGTTTGGGCAAGTCGGGTAGGTACAAAAATCTGTGATTTTTGTAATTTGAAACAAAAATATTTACTAGACTGCGACGATGCTTTTTCGTTGACATAATGTTGACCCGTACATTAGCGGTGAGATCGACGCGTGGTTCCACTTTCATGTCTCGCCAGAGTCGCCAGTGGCTGAGCAACCAATGACAAAGGCCAATTATAATTTTATTATATTGCGTTAATACACCTTCTTTGCATGTGAGTATAACCGCTGTGGAGGAGCGTTCATTTTTTGAATGGTTTATCTTTTTAGTTTTTATTGAATGGTATATAGCAAACAACAAGAAATCCAACTACAGGTAAAGAAATCAGGATATACTTGGCATCTCCTAGGAGACCAATATAATCGCATAGCGAATAATTCTCAAAGAAATATAATACTGTAAGAAAACTCTATTATGAAAATACTGAATTCCTTCCATTAAATTCGACACAATAAGAAGCAGTCTTTAAATTCCGTGCACATATTGGCCGATTCAGTAAAATATGCAAACATGGAATTATTAATTTTCTTTCATTGATCGATATAAAGTAATTTCCTATACGGGCAGACAGTCATATCGTCGCACGTCGCATGCACTTTATTTATGCACTTCAGGACCATTCCTGAAATCATGCTCGGACAAAATATCATTTAAAAAGGAAGGGTATATATAATATTATTTCGATCGAATTTCGAAGTATCCTATGGTCCTAAGGGTCCCTTTTTACCATTTAGGTACAGAACCCTAATGGTTCTGTATTTTACCTAAATGGTAAAAAGGAACCCACAGACTGAGTCGCACCATAAGGTGCGACTCAGTCTGTCTATCTATCACAGCTGGATATCTCAAGAACTACTAATGTAAAAATACAATAAATTAAATAAAAGTAAAATACAATTTGAATTTTGGAATAGGCCGAATACTTTTGGACTTTTGATGAAAAATGTAATTATTCTATATGATAGAATTTTATGTAAAGATTACAGGGAAAATAAAACGATCACACTTTTTTTTATGGTACGGAACCCTCGGTGCGCGAGTCCGACTCGCTCTTGGCCAGTTTTTAGTTTTAAATATAAGTAATGTCTGCATTTTCATGCGCAAATTGGATGAATATAAAAATACTCTGAGTTTATATAACTTACAAATTTTAATAGGTACAAAAAAGTAACCGCCATCTTTTATTCAAGCGAACATTAAGTAAGTCGATTTGCAATCTGCGATACAAACGTTAGCGACTGCTTCCTCTCTCTGTACCGCAAGCTGTTACATAAGCTATGCTATTAAGTAAACTGTCGCCTTTCAAGCTATTTTCGTACCAACTTAAGATAAAATGGCTCCTTTGGGATGATTTCGATTGCCTTTTGTTGTCAGCAAGATGTATAAGCGTACTGGATGTGCGAGATGCACAACAAATATATTTGATTCGAATAATTCTGTTTTAAATGAGTACCGATCTATCATTTTGACACTTATTTGTAGCGGATTAATGTAATTTTGATAATAATTAATCCATATCCCATTCGATTACTATTGCTTATTTTATTTTGGCATGCCATTTAAAAAATGAACTAGATGGTAAATGTTGGAAACGACATTCGTAAAAATGGTCTTTATACTTAAAGTGCTAACGGCTATTTGTATTATAAATAAAAACTACGCCATCGAGCTGCATTTTTTTAATTTATTTTGTAAGTAATTTTAGCAGTTCGATGGCTTACTTAGTTAAAAAAATTGCGGCATTTCCAGACACTTTACTTCCACGTGGGTATTCGTGTTGTTTCGTGTACAACCATCCAGTATTTCATCTTTATTATCCTTTTAGACTAAAAAACACGTGGCGAACCCGAATAAAAAAATCACTCCGCGCCGCAAATCCAGTAATTGGATCCCCGCCAAGCGTCTACTCTCATGAAAATGAGTCGTAAACTTAAGAAAATTTTCGCTTGATGGGTAATATATTTTTACGTTCAATCCTTATTAGGGAAAGATCCTCGAGTCATGTCTTCATATCGGTCTGTCAGGAATGTTTGGTGGCCCCCTTCGTTGGAATCATTGAACCAAAAAATAAGGCATAATTCAATATTTGCTAGCTTTATTGTGACAATGTTTTTGCGATAAGTCGGCTTATTCAATTTGTTATGAGATAAATATTGCGTTGTTTGTGTTGGCTAAGAATAGGTAACTTAACTTAGTTTCTTTTCATGGGCATCTTCGTTCCGTTTCTACATGAATAGATTGACTACAAAATTATATTTTTCTTTAATTACGCTACACACATTATAACGATAAACTGTTGATTAGAATATCACAAAAAAAAGTTACAATGTAAGTTATTTATTATTTAGCGAACGTTGAGACGTGAGTTGCTATTGGCAATGGTCAATAACAACTCACAACGATAGCAGCCTTCTGACCTCGTACGGGACTGTTTTTATTACTTTTATTTCACTTTTTTTTAAGTATGTTTAGCTTAATTTGTGATTTTCCTGTGCGAGTCTCAATAAATAATTTTTCTTTCTTTCTTGCTTTCAAAGTGTCAACAAACCGATTGTCTTTGTATAATTTCCTCAATCTGAAGAAAATAACAAAGATTTCTTTTGTTGCCACCGGTCTATGAGGTACCTGTAAAATTAATGACTCGAGTATATTTATTTGCTTCTTTTATAAATAATATTATAGTCTAGGAAACAATCACGTTTTATTTAACTAGCTTTTTCCTGTGGCTTCGCCCGCGTGGATGTCTGAAAATATCCCACGGGAACGTAGATACTAACGGGATTAAAATACCCTATGTGTTAATCCAGGTCATAAACTGTGTGCCAGACTTCCAAAGACAAACAGAAAAATGGACAAAAATTCTATAAACTATATTTCGATATCAGACTCATTCTATTTTATTATACGAGTACGTATAGAAGATATTTGTTGTTCTGTACTAATAGTAACAGTAGAGAGTTTCAGGGTTAACGAGTAGGTTGTATTGAACACATATATGTATATTATATTATTTATTAATGATTCGTGTGATAGGAGGATCTATATGAATGACTCCGAGTGAAATTGAAACAAAGTAATTAAGCATGTTCATTGAGATGGGTCTGTAAAAAAACCTCAATCTCTTAGGCCAACTTGCATCACAAAATACAGCTAGTGTTTTTTCTAACCATACCGTGAAATTTAGAGTAATGAAAACTGCATTTAAAGATTTTCAACAGCCTGCAAGCGTCGTTCTATACCCGAAAAAGCGAAAAAATAATCAGCTGTTTCATACATTTTGACGAGTTTCGCGAACATAAATATAGGGAACCGCTGATTTACATTTCGCAATTTGAGGTTTGGTCCCATAGTAAAAGTTGGTCATAATGATGAGTAAAATGACCCCTTAAGAGGTTGTTGTTGTTTTACTAATAACCCTGTATATATGTACATACAATCGCATAGGTTTATGTCAATGTGTGCTCTGAACGTCAACTGAATTCCATAGGTTCAGAACTGATGGTATTTTACGTTTAGGTACATAAAAAATACGTCTATATGCTTATTATGTAACGTTTTATTTTTAAGATCCAATGGTGTTCAGTACACGTGAGAGGTGTATTATTGATGAATAATATAAATATGAGCTGATAGCAGGAACTATATACCTGTATCGCAAACTAATGTCAGTAAATTCTTAGTAAATCATTACAAACATTGAGTGGGACGGTAGGGACAGAATTCCACTTTATGTTGTCTATAACTTGCGGGGTATCGAAACTACACCTGGGGCCTGGCATACATCATAATAACGTTATAGTTATGTGAGGAGGAAGGAAGATAGGTTTGGTACGTGTGTAAGTACACACACACGTCATGTTTGGAGCCAGGCATTATTTATAGGGTAGGTACTAGGTACTGCTAAATTGGATCCGTCTTGTCGTTGTAATTTGTTTTTGAGCTTAACTATGGAATCTATATCTATCTTCTCTATATATAAAAATGAATCGCCGAAATGTATGTACGCGCATAACTTCCGAACGACTGCACCAAACTGGATGATTCTTTTTGTTGTGTTTGTCATTGTTAGGATAAGGATTGTATGAAACAAAATAAGTGAAAAGTTGCCGGGGAAAATTGGAAAATTGCGGAAAACTGAAAGTTCTGTGGCAATTTTTTTATGAATTATTGAAATTTGGACAGGACAATGTTTGTTGGGTCAGTTAGTCTTCTTATATCCAGACAATATCAAAGTTTCCGATATTAAAATGATAGGTGATAGTATATCCAACCCTATTGCTGACTTAATTAATCGAAGTATTGAAAGTGGTCTATACCCAGATGATCTAAATGTAGGTTGCATAAGGCCAATCCACAAAAGGGGTAATAAAAACGATTATTCAAACTATCGTCCAATAACATTGCTCTCGTCTATTGATAAAATAGTTGAAAAATATGTTTGTGAACAAATTCATGCATTTTATAGGCAGCGGGTGAATATTTGACCTTTAAACCGCCGTCATTACCTTCCGCCAAAAGTTGATGAAAGAGAATATATTTAATGAAATATTTCAGCAATTCCTGATTCTGGTCCTTAAGCAGATTCTGGGAATTGATGAAATATTTCATTAACGATATTCTCCTTCATCAACTTTTGGCGGAAGGTAATGACGGCGGTTTAAAGGTCAAATATTCACCCCAGCACGACGTAATTAACCGGTCCCAATTTGGCTTTCAGGCCGACAAAAGCACCACGAGCCTCTTATCAGACTTCACCGATGAAGGCAATAAGCACCTAAATGAGAAAAAATATGTTCTTGCTCTCTTTATTGACCTCTCACGTGCCTTTGACACATTAATTCATAATCAGCTAGTTGATAAATTAGATGACTGCGGAGTACGTGGTCCATTACTCAATTGGTGTAAAAATTATCTTAAAAATCGAACCTTTACTGTAAAAGTTGATAACATCTGTAGTGAACGCATGGCTGTAACTGAGGGAACAGCTCAGGGCTCAGTATTAGGCCTCCTGCATTTTTTGTCGTATGTAAATGATATGAGTAACTGCATCACAAACAGTAAATGCTATCAGTTTGCGGATGACACTTGTCTTCTTATTGCTAATAGAAATCCACAAACAGCATGCAAACGCTTACAACTCGACCTGGATGCTCTAACAAGGTGGTGTTATGATGCTGGCTTAGTACTTAATGCAAGTAAAACTAAACTATTGGTTATTAAATCTCCATACATCAGAAAATTGCCCTTACGGAACTTAATAGCCCATGACCATGACTGCTTGCATACGGTCAATGCGATTAATTGTAACTGTCCACAAATAGATGTTGTCAGTAAACATACATATCTTGGTGTAATTATAGACGATAAGTTTAACCGGAGTTATCACATAGAACGTGTTTGCGATAAACTTCGGCAATTTCTCGCTATTATGACCATACTAAAAAATCGCCTGCCCTTCAAAGTGAAGTTAATGCTTTATTATGCAATGGCTGAATCCTACACCCAGTATGGTCTTAGTAGTTATGGTCTTACCTATAAAACCTATCTTGATAGTATTTTCAAAATTCAAATTCGAATTTTAAAAACAATAGTATAGCTCCTAACATTAGATGGCAATTTTACGACAATATAAATGGCATCTTTAAACACGGTAATGTCTTACCAGTTTATGTACAAATACTTTTTTTGTTATTAAAAGAACATTTTTTCAATAAATCGTTAAGAAAAAAAATCGAACATTTTGTATGCACTCGGGCAGTTTCTGAGAATAGGCTTCGTACACAGCGCGCCAACAATACGTATGGCGAATGAACTACCGGCTATATTGTACCGAGACTTATTAATAGTCTTCCCTAAGAAATAAACAAAAGTATTACACATAAAAATATGAAATGTAAACTTAAGCAATATTATTTAAGTATTATTTAGAATGACTGTAACTATTTAAATACCTACCTAAAGATGTTATTCATTGTATCGACAATAACGCATACTTATAAAATGCAAGATTGTTTAGTTTGATATAGACTCATGATAGCACCAGTTTAAACCTTAGTGGTTTTTGGTTGCTATGTAATAAGTAATCCTGTATTCTTTAGTTTAGATGATAAATAAATTTGAAAAAAAATATGTAGAAATTCAATTACGGTACGTTAGTCTCGATAAAATTTAAAAAAAAAAACCAGCTAAGTTTTTGTCGGACCACGCACATTGAAATTCCATAGTTAGAAATGTTGGGATGAGTTTACAAGAACAACTTAACATTGTAGTTGAAAAACATGTTCTCTCATACATTCCAACCGCAAATGTAAGTTTGACCCCGGTTTAAAAGAAATAGGAAAATAAAAAAAAAAACAAATTTTGACAGGAAGTCTTACGGGTCAGCTAGTATAAATTATATATCGGATAAAATAACACTATTAAAATTACAATAACTAAAATTATTGTTTTTTTTTTTTTAATACAGGGGAAATACTTTTTTTTTATTTCATAACGATGCCTACAAAACGTTAAAAATAAGTTTTCATTTCATCATGCAGTAATAATTTTCACATTAATACCGAGCTTGAAACATGAAAAAGGATGAAACCGAAAATGTAAGCACAAAACAAAGGAATTCTATTAGTGAGTTTTAAGGCATCATAATTCTTAAATAACAAATTGGATGGTATTATCAAAGCCAACCAACCATACAACTGCGACAAAAATCTTCAGAAGCGCCTGTAGTAATCCGTACAATTTGCAAAGCTATTGAAATACTCATGCAACGCCCAGACGCTAATTAGGCGAAGAACTTACTCTTCACACTTCTGCTTCATGTGTTACTGTGGAATGCCGGATACGGAATTCTCCGCGAGTTCCAAGAAGTTTGGAAAACCGTGTAGTTCAGGAGCTGAAGATGATAACAAATTGTCATCTTTCTGTCGAGATTAAATTTAACTTATAAAATCACAGGTGTGTGATTTTTGTACTACTTATAGTAATAATAATAATATTTATTTATTGCAGTCAACACACATAAAAACACAAGCATTACACAGAAGACTATTTAAAGGCTAGTTTTTTTGAACTCTGGTACCCAAATTAAGATTAAACTTGTGTTAAGGGTACCAGGGCCCTCGCAGTTATTAATCTATTACAATTTTATACATAGCTACTGAACGGAACGTGTTCACGTTATTGATGTTATACATATAATAATTATAATTATCCGTTAGTATTGTGAAAAGAGAAGAAAATAAAAATAAACACAAAATTTAACTATTTCACTAAAAAGATAAGTGTATAAGTATGTATGTGGGATTGCGTAATGTGTGTGTGTGTGTGTAATTATGTGTGTAGACAGTAGACACTATATATATATATATATATATATATATATATATATATATAATAATTAACGGATAGCTACTTGATTTTATATTCAAGTAGCCACCAAGCTCGTGAGGACGCTTATATTCCCCATATTTCTTTACGCAGCTGAAACCTGGACCTTGCGAGATGTGGAAAGGCAGAAAATAGATGCTCTGGAAATGTAGTGCTGGAGAAGAATGCTTGGGGTTTCGTGGACCGAGTTTCGCACGAACGTCTCGATACTTCGAGAACTCGGTATCAGGCAGCGTCTGTTCTCGATAGTACAATCTCGCATCCTGACATTTTTCGGACATGTTTCCCGGCGTGATAATCAGTCCATAGAACGCCTTGTCGTCCAAGGGAAAGTAGAAGGCCGCGCGGAAGGTCACCCACGCGTTGGACTGACCAGATTAAGTCTGCCATTGGGGGTTCAGTTAACGAATGCAGTAGGATGACCTCTAACAGGCAGCGGTGGCGAAATGTCGTGAAGTGCATCACGTCTGCCCCTTCCAATACTGCTACGAGTACTTAACGATCACGACCGCTCTATCAAGAGCGTACCGGATAAGAAGAAGAAGCCATCCGTACAAAATACTGCCGACAAACTGCTATGCGGTTTGGCAGACCTTATGTTTGTTTTTTGTTTATACAGATTTTGGAATGAATAAATAAAAAAATCCTCTTAATCACTACCTACATATTATAAAACAAAGTCCCCTGCCGCGTCTGTCAATATGTTTGTGATTTTAATGCAGTTTTCATCAATAGATAGAGTGATTCAAGAGGAAGGTTTATACGATTCCGACATCCATGCAGGCGAACCTGCGGACAAAAGCTAATAAAATCATAAAAAACAAGTTACAAGAAAACATTTTAGTGCCGAAGGTAATTTTTGAAATTTATGTTTGCACCTCAAATAAATTATGTAAATCTTACCTGAGCTCTCCGAAATTCGTAACTGCCGGCTTAATTACACTATTTAAAGTTTCATACCTAAGAAAATGTTTATTACCTCTGTACAAACTGCTACTGATTAAAGTAGCTGCAAAGAACTATTTTCCAAAGTAGACTTAAATTGGTTTAGATCCAACGCCACTGTTCTTAGAAGATAATGGCTTAAGTATCTTATTCCCTAGAAATGCTTAGAAAAGCTGTCTACAATTTTCCTCTAGAGAACCACTCAGCAATTTTACTACGTCATTTAATAAACTTTTGATCTTCGTTTTTCATCATGAACTCTTTAAAAATCTATTATGCGACGATTAGGTGGTTGTAAAATTTTAAACTTTATGGGCACTTACTTTAATTTTATTTTGTGGTTCTTCGTTAAGGATTGAATTTATGTTAGACGACAGTTTTTTTTTTTTTCAATTCGAAAGCAATGACTTCAAAAAATTAAATCGCAGCTGTCATAAACTTATTGAGCTGCGCGATTACTGTCAAATGCGTACACTGATTGGACGGGCCCACTCAATCTGTGTCGTTTCTTCCTCAAAAGACCATTTCAGACACCAATCTACATGGTCTTCTTGAACTAAGATTATGTCATGACTTTAAAGGAGACTGTGACCTCTGAGTTTGTTTCAGCCTTTCTTCTCAGAGTAGTCAGACAGGAGAGGCCGACCTCATCTAGTTTTAGTTTAAAACATGATTGACGTGTTTGTATAAACCTACTTAAAGAAATAAAATCATTTATCATTTATTTGACGTGAAATATAAAATCTTTCCTAGGGTTGACAGATTCTAGGAACAAGTCATTCTTCGGTTATTTTATTTGTGGAAATAATCGTATAGTTGTCGCGTTTTCGCTAGACAATAGCGGCCATTGAATCACTTACATTTTATATTTCTATAAAAACTGAAATACAGTCTGTTAACGTCCTGAATCTGTCGTGATATTCAACATGTTCCAATAATGAAAAAAATACAAAGTTTATTGTTTGGATTCCTACGAAGAGATATTAGGGAAACCTACTGGGGTAACCTTACTGAAGGTAAAAAAGCATGCCGTTAAAAAAACCTAACGTGTATCAAAATAAAGCTTCTCCATTTTTGATCAAGGAACCTATTGTGACAATAACAAAAAACCCCAACAACCCGCAACGTAAGTTACTGGAGTAATAATCACCCCTGTGCCTTTATCCCAATTTATTTGGGGTTAGCGCTATACGTTTTTTCATTCCATACGAGCCATCACCTTTTTGTGCACTACGTTCCTCATTGCCTTTCACATAATCTGGCCATTTTTTCTTAGGTCTGTCTCTTTTTCTATATCCATCGACATTTACACTTCAATTTTAGATTTTTATCTTTTAGACATCTTTTTTTTTTTTTTTGATGGGAAATCATCATGTGCTCTGGGTGGAGCGGGAGGGCGTGTGAGACTTTTACTGACTAAAACCCACCTGTATTCCTTTAGTTGCCTGTGCCAAGGCCACGGTAACTCTTTCAAACAACCCGCAAACCTGGCAGGCATTGGTCCTAGCGGACTCCTTCAGCTAGTGCTGACATCGCTTCGAGGCGCGCGTAGAACACAATGCGCCGTCGACCTGGGCCTGGTCCTTACTGGACGGCGAGCTACACATTGCTCGCCATCCGCAAGCCCGCGGCTACTGTGGCCGGGCTATCAATTCCCGACGCCCAGGGTGTCTCCTGCGGCGACTTCGTGGACATCTACGCCTTTTACGTTTACAAGGGGGCGTTGTTGGTAAATATTTCATAAAATTATATTGAAAAAGCAAGATGGCGGCATTAGTTCCAATTTTGCCCACGCGCAAAAAAACGTTGCTTAAACGTCAAATAATGTATGGTTACAATGACGCTTAGTAACGATACTGAACATAAAGCAACGTTTATTATTAAGGGGGTTACAAACAAAAGTTGAGTTTTGTTCTCATTACTACTTTCGATTCATAAAGTAAATTCCTGGCCGAATTACGAGTATGTCTTTATTATTACACGACACTCCAATTTATTTGTTGCCTTTCACGATACTCGTGGGGTAACGTAGGTGTATAATGAAATGAAAATGAAGGGAGTTCATTTCGATACTACTGGGATCCATTATCTCAGGAAATGTTTTAATTAATTAAATTACTATACATTAAAGCTTTATGCAAAATATTTGCCAGATACATACCACGTGTAAACTTCAAAGGTTTCTGTAAGATCATTTACACCCACTTTTGATGTGTAATATCTTTCCTCTCGCTTTTCTGCAATCTGTGTGATTTCTTGAAAAGGGATGGAAGTGTGTAACAGGAAGCCGGGGAAGCGCGCGCTATTTGATTTGACCAATTAGCGAGCGCGGTGCTAGAGTTGGCCGTTAGACCCAAACAGATGATACACATCATATGCGACTACTCGTTTGCTCGTTTTTATCATGTGTAGCTTCATGATTTTTAGATGGATTGTTGATAATGCTAATATTTTTTTTTACCTCAAAGCCTCAATGAATCAAAATCAAAAGTCATTTATTATAACTAGGCTGAGAATCATCACTTTTTGAACGTCAAAATTCTCGTACATAAGACAGTCCCCCAAAATAGGCATTTTCCTCTTCTCCACTTCCTAGTGCTGTAGCTGGGGAGAAGAAGTGGCGCAACAAACTCCCCAGCAGCACAGCTGTCAGTTCAGCTAAAATTAATCTATATAACACTGCGCATAATAATTTAGGTACATTACACAACACAAAACATTAAATTAAATTATTTGCTACAAGTAAGCTAGCACACGCCAATATACCAAAAAAAAAAAAATCGAAAACTCAAGCAGAAACAAAATACAAAACTTAAAACGTAAGCAGAACTTTATACCTAAATAAAAGCCTCCAGTAATAAAGGGCGTGCCCACTTACATATAGCCGTACATGTAGACGTAACTCGCAGTCACAGATGATAAACTAGGACCATCGAAGTAAAATAAACATCGAGTTAAATTACTAATAACAAAACAAAACCATGGTCAGCAAGACGACCAGTCACCACAAGCAGCACCCGTTCACGAGCATAACGCAAAGATCAGCCATTACATTTATAATCGCCATAAAAGGGAGTTTTATAGCTTGCGAATTGGTATCGGAAAAAAACCACTACTCTATTTCTTAGCGAAGCATTGACGAGGGCGTAGTGAAACATTTCTATCACCAAATCTTGGCAAAATTATGAGCATATCTACGTAGGTATCAAAAGTTTGAACGCGCATAAAGTAAGTAAGTATTACTGCTACTGGTAGCTTTGAAAATTAAACTTGTACGAGTTTTATATTACAATCAAGACCGTCTCAGTCTTCAGTGGACTCAGAACTGAAATTACTCACATTAAAATCTAGTGAAATGACTGACGAAATGCTAACTCAAATCTTTGTAAGGCTAGCTTACACACGTAATTGTGCACTTGTCATGCATGCAAACATTCCTTTTTGTGGGAACTCGGGTTAGCTTGTGTGGGCTAATTCTACAAAAAGCAACCTAATTGTAGATGCTGAAATACGCTGGCGTGAAACGCTGGCTTGAAAAATATGTAGACACAATGGAGTCTGCATAATACTGTTCAAACTTTTTTACATAGTAGCAAAGAGTGCCATAATTTGTTAATATTTTTTTAAGTAAGTTGTGAACTTTACTACACATTACATTAGTGAATGGTTAACCAGATTACAGTGGTCATAATATATGACTATAAGTTGTTTTATTACTTAAAATAAACTTCGAATAGTTCAGATATGATTGGCTAAATGGTTTAAGTTAGATTATAAATTAGGCAATTTGTCAAGTAATAAACATTCTGTGAACAAATTTTAGGTGTCCATACTTTAGCTCAGATTGCTCAAATTGCTCTTTACGATAAGTCAACATCAATTCCTGCAATATGGAATTGATGTGATGGATTGAAGTCTGTAAATTATTCAAAGAGTGTTTATAAACTCTTTTTGATTAATTTACAGACTTGAAAGGTAAAATAAAGTGATAATCAATTCTCAACGCCTGTCTAGGTGCGCTGGTGAAATTTATGGTGCTTAATTAAAATTTTAAATCAGTTGAAAGATTTCTTTACGATAATTATCTTAATAAATAAATTATCACAACGAACAAACTTCAAATTAGAGCAGAACTATCTCCTGCAAAGGTCAATCAAAACACAGTTCCAATTATAAATCACCTTTAACACGTAAACATTTATAAATGTATCTAGAACCTAACTCAATCAAACTATTAACATTATCCCAAATATTGAAAGCATATCGATTAACCCCAACTAACTCCCTGAAATACAAACGCAAAATTGATACAAGTTGGTGAGCCCCAGCATCAGTTTTGGACCAAGTTAGATTAGATATGGGGAGCTCAACACGTCGAAACTTAGCTCTAAAACACTAATGGGTTAAATCATGTAACACACATATCTATGTTTTTGAGTCGAAAACTCTAAATCGGGAGGGAATTTATTGTTTGTGGGTGGATATAAGAACTTACATAAGTGTAAGTAGGTATAGTTATACAGGGTGAATTTTTCAAGTGGCCGTGGATGGCCTAATCTGAAACTGTAAGGAATAGCGAAAGTACTCAAAGGGTCGCAAATACATTTTGATGAATTTGGAATCAATATTTCAATAGTTGATTTTGAGAAAAAAAAAACACTGTATTATTACACCATTCGATAGTGTCGCTTATAAGGATCAAATTCTGGGAAGTACCTTATGACATACGGAAAACTGAAGCAAAGAGCTCATTTTTAACAAAATGTGTTTTTTTTTAATTTTCTTATGTTACCTACTTTTATAAACCTTGATATTGATTTTTCAAAAATGGAGTGATGCAGTTTTAGTTTTAATCAAAATCGAGCCCGAGACTTTTTTTCGCTTTTCCTCATAGTTTTGGATTAGGCCATCCACGCTCACTTGAAAAATTCACCCTGTTTATGTAGTTACACTCACTAACAAGGGTTGTGAGAGTATTTAGCAAGAGCCAGACTCGCTAAATAATCCATACCTAGTTGTCATTCCATCAATTAGTACTAAGCACTTCCAAACATCCTTCATAATGCGCACGGCAAAAGAGTAGAACTCACTACCTGCACCCGAGTTCTCGAATGCATACAACCCGAATCTCTTCAAAGTTAGAGTGAACAGGCTTCTTCTTAGTAAGCTCATTCCATCGTAGACTTCGTCTCTGTCACCTCTGACCTAGACTATAGTCAAAAGCAAACCCATTTCAAATTTTAAAAAAAAAATAGACGTGAGGATGCCAAAACAAAACAGACAGCTTGCAAACCTCGCTAGAATAAATGAATGTATTTTGATTATCACGTTTGTTTTTTTTTAAGTTATAGCATGATTTCATCTACATACAAAAAACTACTTTATTCTCTAACATGTTTTAAAAACCATCTTACCCAGAAAAAAAAGCCCCTTGAAGTTTCCATTTAGGAGCTAAGATTACTCTAACTCTAACTTATTATTAGTGTTATTTCCTTTACTTTTTTGTACTTACATTAGTTATATTTTTAAATATTAGAAAAAAAACATTGAAAAATATTAAAAAATAGTAGCCCTCCGGTATCGAGGAGGAGAACAGGGTCCAAGCTATCGGCGGTCAGGGTTTCAGAGAGAGGAGCCTCCTAACAATGCAAGCCGTGTCCAGAAGTACCACTTTCTGAATCAAGCCCTTGATCCAGCTGCTCAGCGAAAGCCTCCTTAGGTATTGGTCGAGGCTCTTCACAGTTAAGCCATTGGCTGATACTGAGTATAATCGTTGAGTCCACATCCCACATGAAGACCACCTAGTGAGCCAAGTCAAGATACTTGATTTGTTTATCTTTCTCGGCTTTCACGAGGTCCCGTCATACAGGACCTTTATGTCAATAATCATTGCGCGCCACTCTATTCGACCCACCACCACCACTTTATCAGGCTTATTGGCGACAATAGTTCTGACGGTAATGGTGGTCCCATTATAATGTGATATTTCCATTTTCGGGAACTGGGATACCTTTAGTACTGCACTTCCGATTCTACAAGGCTGTATTTCAGAGCAAGTTGCTGATGGAGAATCCTGGCTACAACTACAAAGCTTAGTTTGCGGTTTTTAATCATAAAAATGTTAACTGCACGCCTTAAAATTTACTTAACTTTACCGTATCTGGATAAAACAATTTCCAAATTTCTGATGGCAGTAACATTTGCATATCGAAACAATAATTTGTAATGTAATTAAGGCCTCCGTGTTCCCAATTTGATATCTATTGTGTCAGCGGCTCCAATTCGAGAACTGATGTACTCGACTACAAGGACTTTGATACTTCTTTGATGTGATCGTGACCCAGAAGCCAGTAGATTGTTCAAGACTTCTGTTTAGATTTTAATGGCTCTCCAATTATTTATTTACTTTCTAAATATAAGTGTACAGGCCTTGAAAGTAATTGCCAAGTTGGGCAAATTATAAATGTTGAGTGTTTTTTTAAAAAGCTTTGTTTTGTTGAGTGTTGAGTGACAGTTAGTTTGTTTTGATTTCATACCTCGTCAATCTAATGCACACGCCTAAAAAATAATTTCAATGTTAGATTCTACGTTATATTAATAATAATAATATCCTGGGACATTTCACACACGGTCATCTGATCCCAAACTAAGCAGACCTTGTACTATGGAAACCAGATAACTGATATACTACATACACTACTTTTTTTTTTTTTTGTAAATACATACTTATATAGACACCCAGACTCAGGACAAACAGACATGTTCATGCAGACAAATGTTTGTCCTGGATGGAAATCGAACCCACGACCTGCGGCATGATAGGTGATATCTTAACCAACCACGCCAACTGGCCTGTCAAGCCTAAGTAATCCCCTTTTTACACAACGTGGTTAAACGATATACTTTTATATTGCCACAAACAATAGACTTAAATCAAGACCATCGTCAAACCACGTTTAAAAATAAAAAAAAGTCGTTCGCTTTCCTCATCAAATCTAAACAACAATTCCACATAATTACCCAATTTCGCTCTTAACCAGGTGCTTCCCAAAATCTCAAAACCCGGAGCCTTTACGCGGCTTTCCAGAAAAGCAATACAAGCCACATTACGGTCGACCAACACACAAACGGGCCCTGAACTGGCCCATTCACAACAGCCGGTGCACTTATACAGAGGCAGATATACTCAGACTTGTAACCTCTTTAATGTGGCCTTGGGTTGCATCCCATTCTGCTGGACGAAATGTTTCAGATTTTGTTGAAGTTATTGCGTTTGTAGTAAAATGTTAGTTATTTTATTTTCATAAATGAAGCAAAAGTGTTTGTTTATTTTACTTTAAGTAGTAAGAAATTGTAAACATCTTAATAGCTGAAATCACTATACTTACTTACTAATTATTAAAAATGAGAAAGAAACTGTCTGCCCTTTCGCGCCTTAACGGCTGAATGGATTTCGATGCAATTTAACACACAGATAGACCATAACCTTGGTTAGGATAAAGGATACTTTTTATCCTGATAGTACATTCCCGTAGGATAACTTAGGACCTCCACGTGGGCGAAGTTACGGGCATAAGCTAGTGTCATAAAAGGTATTCTTGAAAAAGAGTCCATGAAAAGGACACTACGTTATTGAAATTGAATAAATTACAGGAACCCTTTAAAATCACATTCAATAATCAAACCTTTATTTATAATGAAAATATGAACTGCTTACTTAGTTTCTGAACAAACAGTCAAAATTAAAATTAAAAATAAAACGCAAAATAATATACATTATGCAACACAAAACATTAACCTAAATTATTTTATGTCACGCCAGCACACGCCGATATACCAACAAAAAAGATCGAAAACTATACTCAAACAAAAAATAATAAAACCGGCCAAGTGTGAGTCGCACACGATGGGTTCCGTATTTAAAACTGGGTACATATTAAAAGAAAAAAACTAAACGAAAAATATTTTTCGTTTAGTTTTTTTTTATATTTTAAATTTTCACAAACGCAAAGATAACGTTGTATTTCATAAAAATACTGTGAATTACAAAGTTATTTTTTGCAATTGCAGAAATTCACAAGAAAATTTAAACAAAATACCTTATGAGTCGGTGTTTTTAATATTTGTTGATTAAATACACTATAAGGTAAGTACATGATATATCTACAGAACTTTCAAATTTCTAACTTTTTTTGTTGTTGATCGATAGGGCTCGTACAAAAATGGTCATAAACTGACAATTTATTCATTTTTAAAGTAAAAGTTTAGTAGTAGGGGGCCCAAGTAGCACGCCAGCCACGTGCCAAAGGCTGCCCCGCCAACTCGCGAAAAATCCCGGTATGCTCCACCGTGCCAGCCGGCGACTGGATGGGAGGACCCGGTGGCCATATCCGGGGGGGTTCGGGCGTCCCCGCAGTCTCCAGATGAGTTCCCCGTAGGTTTGGTTGGCTCTAGTGTTCCACTTGGATCACTGAGCGGCGCCGCGACAAGTCGACTTTTTCCCCCAACAACTCCACTCAATATGACACACAAAGCGAAGAAAAATAGGGTAAAACAACGGCTGCACTTCCTCCCACTAAAAGTGCACCTCACTAATATCAGGGGGTTGCACTCCAATCTCGATTCGGTCCATCACCACCTTGAGACCGAGAAGCCGCACCTGTTTTTCCTAACGGAGACGAAGATAACAACCCCGTCGGACGTGGCGTACCTCAACTACCCGGGGTACTCTCTTGAACACAAGTTCAAGAAGCAAGCTGGGGTCTGTGTGTACGTCCGCGATGACATTTGTTGTCGTCGTCTCCGTTGCTTTGAGAAATCGGGTTTCTCTGCCATATGGCTACTTGTGGATACTGGCGTGGAGAAATCTCTCTACATCGGCATCTACCGATCGCATAGCGGTGACCAGGAGACAACAGCGCTCTTTAATTTCCTCGTGGAGTCGACTGACGTAGCCCAGCAACGGTACCCAACGGCGAAGCTCATTTTTCTGGGGGACTTCAACGCCCATCATAAAGAATGGTTGTTCCCATACCAGAAAACTGACCATGCTGGGTTGGAGGCGCGCAATTTTGCTTTAACGCTAGATCTAACCCAGATGGTGAATGTGGCAACGCGGGTACCGGATGTTGACGGCCATACACCCAATTGCTTGGACCTTCTGCTGGCATCTGATCCGGACAGTCATTCAGTATCGGTCTCAGCCCCGCTGGGAACGTCTGACCACTGTCTGGTGAAATCCATATCAACCTGCTCTCCTCCAGATGAGAGCCCTAGAGGCACGAGGCGAGTATGGCGATACGGGTCAGCAGACTGGGATGAGATGCGGCACTTTTTTGCGTCTTATCCATGGCGGCAAGTGTGTTTTTCCTCGGGTGACCCCTCGCGCTGTGCTGACGCGGTTGCGGACGTGATTCGGCAGGGGATGGAATATTTTATTCCATTCTCCGACATCCCGCTCGGTCACAAATCCCGGCCTTGGTATAATGCAGAATGTGCCCACGCTGATGCCCGAAAAGAGACTGCCTACCAAGCCTGGGTCAAGGCCCGCGACCGCAAAGTTAGAGCGCGCAGGGTTCGCGCGAAGAGGAGAGCCTTTAATTCTGCCGCCAAGTTCTGCAAGCGGGTTTTGCGTGGGGCACGTTTTGACCATGTCGGACATATCGGGGCCAGGCTGGCTTCGCACCCTCCGGGTAGTAAACAGTTCTGGTCCCTGTCTAAAGCGGTTGAAACGAATTTCTGTCGTCCCACTTTACCTCCTATGATGAAACCTGATGGGTCGCTGGCTCACTCTGCAACTGAGAAGGCAAATTTATTTGCATCTCTCTTCGCAAGCAATTCACGTCTGGACGCTGGCTCAAAGCAACCACCTACTGTACCTCATTGTGACTCCTCGATGCCGGAGATCGCAGTACACATTAAAGAGGTCCGAAGAGTATTGTGCAGTCTAGACGTGAACAAGGCCAGCGGGCCTGACGGCATTCCAGCGAGAGTGTTGAGACAGTGTGCGCCTGAACTGTCTCCTGTATTGACACGTTTGTTCCGCCTCTCTCTTGAAAAAAGAACGGTGCCGAAATCCTGGAAGCTTGCAAATGTACAACCAGTGCCCAAAAAAGGCGACCGTGCAGACCCTGCCCATTACCGTCCGATCGCCATTACCTCCATTCTGTGCAAAGTTTTGGAAAGGGTACTGAACAATAAGTTGCTGAACTACCTTGAAGACAATGATCTCCTCAGTGACCGTCAATATGGCTTTCGCCGGGGACGGTCAACTGGCGATCTTCTTGTGTATGTCACGCACTGCTTTGGCGAAGCCATCGAGAAACACGGCGAAGCACTGGCTGTATCGCTTGACATCTCGAAGGCCTTTGACAGGGTCTGGCACGCTGCTCTGCTCAGCAAGCTTCCTGCTTATGGCATCCCAGCTGATTTTTGTAGCTGGATATCAGATTTCCTTAGTGAACGGTCGATTAGAGT
Source organism: Dicycla oo (assembly GCA_948252095.1). Taxonomy (NCBI): domain Eukaryota; kingdom Metazoa; phylum Arthropoda; class Insecta; order Lepidoptera; family Noctuidae; genus Dicycla; species Dicycla oo. The sequence goes on from OX411726.1 coordinate 12,065,132, forward strand.
AGTTGTTGATGGCTGCTCTTCTGACCTTATGGCTATTGATGCCGGAGTTCCTCAGGGGTCTGTTCTCTCTGCAACTCTTTTCCTGCTGCACATCAATGACCTGCTTCGGCCTGGTATTGTTGGGTACGCAGATGACAGTACAGTTTCAGAGAGATACTTGTCCAGCGCAAAAACCAGCGGGGCTGAAGTTCGTTCCTTGAGAGAGGCCATGGTAGAGCGGACAGATTTGACCTTAAGCTTTGTCTCCCAGTGGGGTGATGATAATCTGGTCTCTTTTAACGCCACCAAAACGCAGGCGTGTCTTTTTACCGCTAAAAAGAGTCGTTTCGCCCAAGCTCCTACTTTTCGGGGTACATCTGTTCCTGTAACTGATCGACTTGAGCTCCTAGGCATGGAGTTGACATCTGGTCTCAACTTCGGCGCCACCATCGAGTACAAGGCCCAAACTGCGGCCAAGAAACTGGGCATCCTAAATAGGGTGAAGCGATACTTTACGCCTGGACAGCTTTTAACCCTTTACAAAGCGCAAGTCCGATCCTGCATGGAGTATTGCAGTCACCTTTGGGATGGATCAGCTAAGTACCAACTAGCCGCGCTTGACTCGGTGGAACGCAGAGCTAAGAGGCTCATTGGCGACGTAAAACTGGTGGATGCCAAGCTTCATTGCTTGGCTCATCGCCGCAAGGTTGCCTGCTTGTCGGTCTTCTACAGATTGTACTTCGGAGAGTGTGCCCGAGAACTCCACGACCTCATTCCACCGGCCCCCTTCTACCACCGGACATCTAGACGCACTGCCAGTTACCATCCCTACCTGGTTGCTATTCCACCAATTCGCACTAAGCGCTTCCAAATGTCTTTTATAATGCGCACAGCAAAAGAGTGGAACTCACTACCTGCGTCAGTGTTTCCGAACGTATACAACCCTAATCTCTTCAAAGTGAGAGTGAACAGGCTTCTTCTGGGTAAGCTCACTCCATCGTCGACTTTGTCTCTGTCACCTCTGACCTAGACTAGAGTCAAGAGCAAACCCATCACAAATAAAAAAAAAAATAAAAAAAAGTACTCTACTCGATGAGCGACAATGATACAAGCCAGGGTAAGGAAAAATAATAATTTCAAAATCAAAAGTTTATTTGTATGGGGACCCCTTTAATTTTTAACTTTATTTTATTTTTATTATTTGTTACTATACCTTCAATAGAAATACACAATCTGTGAAAATTTCAACTGTCTACCTATTACGGTTCATGAGATACAGTCCGTCGACGGACAGACGGACGGACGGTCGGACAGTGGAGTCTTAATAATAGGGTTCTCTTTGGGTCACTAAAAACGTAAACAGAACTTTATACTTAAAAAAAGTCTCCAGGCATAAAAGTCTTGCCCGCTTATACTCGTATACAGGGTGTCCGGTAATGAATGGATAACCTTGAAATGTCTTATAGTATAACTTATGGCCGTTCAGAAAAAAAATTGAAACAAAATATATCATAAGTAGTACCTAAGTTATGATTTTTTTAAAAGAAAGGTCTAATTTTTTTTACCTTGTTTTACTTTTATGAACACTACGATCAGAAATGAATGGATTCCATCGGTTTGTTGTTATTTTATTATTATACACGAACTATGCTAATAGATAAACAGTCAATAGTATGACTAGCTATTGCACTTTTTTATTAAAAAATTAGCAGATTAATTAATTTTAGAAAAACTTTGCAAAATTTATTTTTTAAACTATGTTTAAACATCTTGGGTATAAAAAAAATGTATGAATACATGAGTGGCCAATAATTTTAAAATAATGTCACTTTCAAGTAGATTTTATAATGGTACAATTCATAAATGTATCTACAATAAATAGTGAATTATTGCGATTAATGTAGAAAAGGAGAAAATTTTACTAAATATCAAAATTTGTAATATGGGAACATTTTTTAAATTTAATTGTACCTGAACTTTGGGGATTAATAAAAAACAACATTTAACATAAACAACACTTTATTATCATTCGTTTATAATAAATGTTCAAACTGCCGGCCTCCCACTCTTATGCAGGCCCTACATCTACGGATAAATGATCTACGGAGCAGTCTTGTGTACCGTCGTTCACTAATTTTTGATGCGGCTGCTCTGACTCGTCTTCTTAATTCTTCTAAAGACCTTATAGGCTTACAGTATACTTCCTCTTTAAGGCAGCCCCAATAAAAAAAATCCAATGGATTTAGGTCCGGTGAACGTGGAGGCCACAAAATTGGCCCTAGCCGCCCGATCCATCTATCTGGGTACGTGTTATTTAAAAATGCACGAACAGATACAGCATAATGCGCAGGACAGCCGTCATTTTGCAACCAATATGACTCCCTCAGCTCCTCGGGCACTTCTTCTAATAAATTGGGGAGATCATTTTGAAGAAACTCCAAATAACTTTGCCCTGTTAAATTCCCCGGTAATTCAAATGGCCCGATTATTATTCCACTTAATATTCCAGTCCAATAATTGATTTTAAATTGGTATTGGGATCTATCTTCACGCATAAGATGGGGATTTTCTAATTCCCAACCGTGTAAATTATGAAGATTCATGTATCCATCTCTTTTGAATGTTGACTCGTCGCTCCACAGAATTTTATTAAAAAATTGCGGGTCTTCTTCGATTTTTGCCAGCATTTGTCGGCAAAAACGCAATCTAGCTGCATAATCTCTTGGTTGGAGAGTTTGCACGCGTGTAACGTGGTAAGGGTGGAATTTATTTTTTTTCAAAATATCGTGCACGGTCGATTTTCCGATACCTGTGCGTCGAGCTATTGTTCGTGTAGAGGTAGAAGGATCGTTTTCGACTTCCTCAAGCACGGCTTCTTCTACATCAAGACGAGCGATTCTTCCACTGCTTGTACCACCGACACCACTACCAGGCAATCTTCCTTCGGAGTAACAACCGTGGACACGAATAAATACGCGGTAGTCTGGGTGGCGCGCATTAGGGTATCTCTCCCTATAGAGCGCTGCAGCTGCATTTGCGTTACCTCTGCATTCTCCATAAATGTAATGCATATTTGCATATTCTTGTGCCGTATACTGACGTGGCATTTTGATACACAAAAACACAAAAGTCCAGTTTAGTCCAAAAACAAACCAAATCGTCGCAAATATCACCAAACAAAACAAGTCCAAATCAGTAAGCAAAACGAATAGTCCAATAAAATAGCCACGTGGTCGTTTTAACACTGATTCAAAGTAAATCACGATAATTGCAAACGGAAACTAAATAAACACATGCGAAGTCGAGCAAGTCGAGAAACGCACTAAAAGTATGAGTGCTTACCTGATGTTTTACATTTATTTCCTCTCTCTCGCACCTAGCCGATTCAGACCCTCTTTGTCTAACATAACACAAAAGAATGACAGCACGGCGTGCGCGCAGGTAGCAAATATGAAGGTCACACGACCCATTTCACGCTTTTAAAGTAACTATTTTAATCATTATGAGTATTTGTAAATTTCTGACAATTTGGTTTCAATACGCAATTTTTATTCACTACAAATTCCTTAAATGTATTTTTGATTAATCTTCAGTGGTCAGAAGCAATTTAATTTAAAAAAAGTTCCTACATTACTTTTTGACATTTGGTAAAATTTTCTCCTTTTCTACATTAATGGCAATAATTCACTATTTATTGTAGATACATTTATGAATTGTACCATTATAAAATCTACTTGAAAGTGACATTATTTTAAAATTATTGGCCACTCATGTATTCATACATTTTTTTTATACCCAAGATGTTTAAACATAGTTTAAAAAATAAATTTTGCAAAGTTTTTCTAAAATTAATTAATTTGCTAATTTTTTAATAAAAAAGTGCAATAGCTAGTCATACTATTGACTGTTTATCTATTAGCATAGTTCGTGTATAATAATAAAATAACAACAAACCGATGGAATCCATTCATTTCTGATCGTAGTGTTCATAAAAGTAAAACAAGGTAAAAAAAATTAGACCTTTCTTTTAAAAAAATCATAACTTAGGTACTACTTATGATATATTTTGTTTCAATTTTTTTTCTGAACGGCCATAAGTTATACTATAAGACATTTCAAGGTTATCCATTCATTACCGGACACCCTGTATAGCTAAATATAGCTGTAAATCAAAGTCACGAACGGAAAACTATTACTATCGAAGTAAAATAAATGGACAGTTAATTACTAATAACAAGACAAAACCATGGTTAGCAAGACCTTATTTATCTGTTCCGTGAGCAAGACAACCAGTCACCACAAGCAGCACCCGTTCACGAGTATAACACAAAGATCAGCCATTACCCCCCTCGCTATATTTGAGGGAAGGAGGCAACCGGACCCTGACGCCACCGTTAATATTTTCTGTAGTACCTACTGTACAAAATGCGGTAGGTACCTAAGCCAAATTGAAATCCATCCATCTTTCATAGGTAGGAACAAGGATATCATAGTAGCCGACATGCAGTCGGGAGCTTTATTTCACAATAGCCATACCTTTTAGAACACAATAGCGTACTTGTAAGTGCTCCGTATTGAATTATCGGAACTGTACTGCACTCACACGTTCAATAACCCTCTGACTGATATTAAATATCTCATTTCCTTGCAGATACTATGTTATAGTATTGCAATTTAAACCTTATTTCAATGATAACAAGTTATACACAGCGCGCTCGTGACTTGCAACAGCTGTGTAGTGCAGTAACCTATTAAATGCTAGATATAATATATTTGTTTAAATGCAATGTCAATGTGATCAGTGATCACTTTTTGATAATGGTGGTAGCTAGTAATGATAGCAACATTTCTTTTGTTTTTATTATGTTTATTAATTTTGGAGGTATCAATAGTTAAAGAGATAAATACCTATCGTTATAATTGACTGTAATCCATCGTCAAAGGATCACGATCCTTTCCGGGAGCATATTCGCGACACGAATCTTCACGTATTCGTTTCGTGAGCTATTGTGAAGACACGTAATTTAATTTATCGCGTAATCTACCGCGAATTCTGCGTGTGGACGGGACTAAGTGCAAATCCGTGGAACTAGCATTGGATAATTCCGCGTATCTGACAAATGTAGCCAATTTCAAATTTCGCAGGCAATGCACGCAAGATCCTTATTGGCAGATAACTCTTTGTCATGATTTTCGTGGATGAACACATGAATTATTACTCAACAAGTGTAAATGAGGTCTAAAGACGTTGAAATAATAAAATAAAAAACCTTCCCCTGTAAACCTACACGTAGTGCAGATACACGCACTTTACGTATGGTATGTCGCCTCCGAACTAAACTAGAGTCAAGAGCAAACCCAACTCAAACATAAAAAAAAAAAAAAAAATGGTAGATTCGCGGATTTGCACTATCCCTTTTTTTTGTGGATGGGAAATCATCAAATAACTTCTCCCGCTCTGGGTGGAGCGGGAGGGCGTGTCAGACTTCTACTGACTAAAACCCACCCGTGTTCCTTCAGTTGCCTGTGCCAGGGCCCACGGTAACTCTTTCGAACAACCCGCAACCCTTGCGGGCATCGGCCCTAGCGGACCCCTTCAGCTAGTGCTGACATCTCTTTGAGGCGCGCGTGGAACACAAATTTGCACTATCCCTGACGGTATTGTAACGCACGCGCTGATCCATCGGCTGGTTGTTAGCTCGAATGCAAAGGTTCTCGCAGTCAAAATGTGTTTGGCAGAATTCGCGTTGAGTTTGTATGACGATACATTACATTAAAAAGAATATTCGTTTGCAAGCAGCTGCTCGTAGATCTATTTTAACCGATTTAAAAAAAATGGAGGTTATCAATTCGATACGATGTAGGTATGTTATTATACCTAAGTTTATAATTTTTGGAACTGCAATATAGTCACATATGAGAATCTATCAGGGCTTCCAAACAAATATACAACATTTTTATAGGTGTATGTAACATGTTTGTTCACGCATTTCTTCGAAACTATTAAACAGATTGTGACCATTTTATTTTATTGGCTTACATTTACTTCAACATTTACACGCCCTTCCGCTCCGCCCAGAGTGGAAGAAGTTATTTGATAATTTCCCACCCAAAAAAAGGGGACAGTTTAAGTTTCATCAAAATTGGTTAATAAGTTTTCAAGATATAGACTAATACGTGTAAGTGTGACGGCCTGGCTTATTGATACAAGCTACGGGTGTGGAGTCAAAGAAAAAAAAACATCTCAAAACCTTGGTCTAATTCTAGTGCAATATTTACAAAAAAAAAAAAAAAAAACTATTAACTTATTACCAACAAATATTCTAGTTTTTATTTAAAACTAAAAATTACGAAATACAAAAGTAATTAAAAAAAAAATCGACTTCAAAAAGAAATTAACCCAAAATTATGAAATAACTTTAATTTGGCAAAAACTAAAATATAGATCCGAAGACACCGACTTCCGAAATTAAAGTTACTTAATTTCTTTTTGAAGTCGTTTTTTTTAAATTAGTTACCTACTTTTTGTTTTTTTTTTCTTTGCGTTTACTTGTCTTTTCGTATGCACTTGTTTCTGTGACAAATAAACCTGTTTTTACTTTGTTTTTTCAGCTTCTAGAGAATTATTTATTCGTGTTTAAATTCACGCACCTTTTTACTCACACTTTCGCGAATGAATGTTCGTTGTGGAACAAAAGCTCACGCAACGAATGTTTGCATAACAAATTCGTGAAGCGAATGCTCGTGGTGATTAGGTACCTTCCTTTAGAGGTTACAGAATCCAAAATGTGTTGCAATTATTTTTATCTGTTCGGACACCAACGACGGGTTTTGATTAAGGCTTATTAAGTAGTGTAGATTACCTGTAACTTCGTAAAATTTTGCACTAACCTTTCCGGCGGCGTTTTTTGCATGTATGTATAATTTGTTGTAGTATAAAACTCGACTTGAATTTTTTTCTAGGCGCATCTCAGCAGAATTTCATCTAAATACACAAGGCTGGTAAGGTATATACAGAAAGAGATCAAAAGTTAATTGCATCCCGTTTTATAACTAATACAAAAGAAAATAATAGGACCAGCTTGCTCTCATAACAAGCTGCCATTACCATATCCTAACAGTAATTTCCTTACCGTCTGCACCGTTTCCACAACACCTGCATGCAAAGATGTCAAGCCAGCTAAACGCATCGCGGTGTTATATATTTTAATTTTATACATAGCCAGGTCTACCAACAGCTCCCTTATCGGAGAAAATTTACATAATACCGAACACGGCTGCAAACGCTTTTGATATTGCGCCACAGATTATCGCGGTATAAGCCTTCGTCTTTGCAACACTCAATGAGATTCCGCCGAGGCCGGTGCGGCGAAATAATCTCTTCTAGTGTATATTATTATGGGACAGTACGGTTTCGCTTTAAATTAAATTGGTTTTGTTATGCTGTATTGTTGTTTGGTTAAGTTAGGTAACTGAGTTTATAGGTTCTTTAGTAATGTTTGATGTTGCTTTTATGAGTTTCTTTTTACCAACATGATTCTGGTAGCAAAGACTTATGAACAAACGATCTGTTTTATATATCTGTTACGGGTAATGCTAGAAGATTGAGTAAACCTAGGTTTACCCAAGCATTTTGGGTAAAGTCCGAATAATCTCGTGCGTTATGTGGTCACAATTCTAACCTTTTTTTTTTGTCGTTGAGAAATGACATTACGCATCTCCGCTCGTCGGGGGACGACACGGAGTATGTGGGACTCCCTGCCAGAGTGGCAGTATTCCCACTAAAACTCAGCGGTGTTCCCACATCGCCGTGATGGGAGGGCCATGGGAAACCGGCTCACCATTTACTTTCACAACCCTCCCGGCGCATGCCCGCCTAGCTGGTGGGCCCCGCATGCCCCCCAGGTTGGGGGGCTACGGGAATGGCCGGGAACACCTGGCCATTCCCGTCCGACACTGGTGGAGGCCTGTGCAAAACAGGCAAGGGTGCCCCCGCACCCGTTGCCTGCTGGCCTCCACCTGGGTCACAATTCTAACCTAACCTAACCTACCTTTCAGCCTACACCTAAGTTTAATCATTCTAGCATTACCTATGTCGACCTAGGTGGGTATGGGGAATTAAAATTTATTATAATTATTATTCGGACTTTACCCAAAATGCTTGGATAAACCTAGGTTTACTCAGTCATCTAGCATTACCCGTGACATTTCTATTAAAACTAGTAGCTCTGCGCGAACATAGATCTCGCGAGCACAAACTTTTTTGTAACAAATAATATACCTGAACCAGAAGTCACAGCAATGCTGAAACATTCTTGCGTTGGGTAGTCAAAGCAGTCAGAAAACTGAATGAAGCTACCGCGCTTAGCCAAAAATTTCATGGTATGTAGAAAGACCATAATTAAACAGAAATAAAGAAACCCACAACTAACCAACTACTATCTGCATCTACACCTAAGGCGCGTCGCTCACTGGTAAGTCGAGGCAAGGTCACAGCGGCGGCGTGGTGGAAAATGCCGAAAAAAAACAATTTGTTTTTTTCACGAAAAAGCAAATTGTGCTTTTTCGTTTTTTCGCATGTTACATTGAAAAATTAACGACACACCCCTGGGGAAAGAAACAGGTATCTTTCGAATTTTTCGTTTGATGTTTTGAAAAGTTGAAAAAATCAATTTGTTTTTTTCATGAAAAAAACATATTTCGACCCCTTTACAAAAACCCCCGCACCCCTCTTCCCCAATCCCCGCACCCGTGCACCGCACGCCCGCGCCTTGACGCCGCTCTGATTTTAGCTCATGTGAGCGACGCGCCTTACAAAACTCAGTCACACAAAATGTTTGACTGGACGTCTGGACCTAACCAATTGGCGAGCGACAACAATAGCGCTATCTAGCGGTGCACAGTAGCGCCATCTAGTGACCTTATTGTAAAACTAACATTAATATTGATTTTAAAGCCTCGTTTAACGCTTTCAAGGACATTGAATGAGACAAAATAGAAGTTTTATTGTTATGACGTCTATGGCCGTTTAGTGTCATTGAAAGCGTTAATGAGAATTCTGATAATTATTTTCAGAATTCTTTAAGTTTGTGACGAGAAGGTCCCAGGATCCCAGGTGGTCCATCAATCCCTCTCTACCTAGTAGTTAAAGGGCCAATTCCCCCAGTAGAAATCTAAAAGTAAGCAACTTATTGCATTTTGAGAAGCTATTCTACTCATCACGCCAAAGATCCTCATCAGATCTTCACCGTTTTTTTATAAAATCAAGTTAAAATTTTCAAAACGTTCAAATAAAAATAAAAAAAAAAAAAACATCGAAATCGGATCTCTTGATGTGGAGATATCCTGTAGAGGCTACTGGATAACTTTTTTCCCTTTTCGGAGGAAGTACCCATCCATTCAAAAATCCCCGACGACGACAAATTCTACAAAGTCGTAAATCCTGTATACCAAGTTTTGTCCAAAATCGGTTATAAAATACGACTTGTAGAGGAGTACCAACAAACTGACAGAAAGCAAATTTTGCCAGACGTGAAGCAAAGAGCTACGCTTGCTCTGTCAATAACCGTGCTAGTTGAGTTGCCATACTAAGTGAAAGGTCAGCCCTTTTCGGCATTAAGATTTTTTTTAAATAATATAATCATTATATCAAGAGGCTCATTGGCAACGTAAACCTTGTAGATGCCAAGCTTCACAGCTTGGCTCATCGCCGCAAGGTTGCCTGCTTGTCGGTCTTCTACAGATTGTACTTCGGTACTTAAGAACTCTACGACCTCATTCCGCCGGCCCCCTTCTACTATCGGACATCTAGACGCACTGCAAGTTACCATCCCTATCTCGATGCTATTCCACCAATTTGCACTAAGCGTTTCCAAATATCATTTATAATGCGCACAGCAAAAGAGTGGAACTCTCTACGTGCATCTGTGTTTCCGAACGCATACAACCCTAATCTCTTCAAAGTGAGAGTGAACAGGCTTCTTCTGGGTAAGCTCACTCTATCGTCGACTTGGTCTCTGTCGCCTCCGACCTATTCTAGAGTCAAGAGCAAACCCATCTCAAATAAAAAAAAAAAAAATATTGGATGTTTTGTATAAAATCATCATCTTCTACCAAGCCTTTACTCATTTATGTTTGAGTCGACTACCAGCCTGACTGAATACAGCTAAATACCCGCAGACCCGTATTTTATATGAAGCGACTGCCTATCTGACCTCCACAATCCAACTGGATTCATGTTACCCAGTAACTACTGGGTAATTTTATAAACTTATACGAAGATTCAGCTTACTAATATTTTTCTCTGGCATACGAAACTCAACATGAAGATCTAGCAGTTGATAATGGGTAAGATAGGTATATTGAAAAAAAATATGTGAAAAGGTGTAAGCGACTATGCGATCTTCAAGCAAATACGCAAACGTCCCGTTCATTTCTATATAAGTATGTATTTACAACAAAAAAAAAAGTAGTATATGTAGTATATCAGTTATCTGGTTTCCATAGTACAAGCTCTGCTTATTTTGGGACCAGACGACCGTGTGTGAAAAATGTCCCAGGATATTATTATTATTATTTCTCCGACAGCGCAACGACGCGTTTGAACAATCGTGTACACGCGCGCTGATCGGTTATACGTGGTGGCTGAGAAACGGTGTCGCCCACCAACATCGCAATCGTGAAAAAAAAAATCTACTTGTCCAAATGTATGGGACGACTAAATTTGATTGTCCCACTGCTGGGCAAAGGCCTCCACCAAGTCCTTCCAGGAACTCAAGTAAAAAAGAGAAAGATCTCTAAATAAGAAAATAACCTAAAAATAAGCATGATTTCTGTTTACTCAATTATTCAAGTCAAATAATAAATATAATTGTTACCGTTTAAGATGTTGTTTGTTTGTTTTATGAAGTGATTGAAATCCATTTCATTGAAAAATAATCGGTCATTGTAGTTATTTTAGGCGTCCAAATAATGCACTAGCTAAAGTAAACATCGTTTGATGTTTTTTAGAAAATGTTTGGCAATACAATTCCATTAGTCACAACATAAACGTGTTTCTTAACAATAGAGTTTCGAAGGTTTCCTTCGAAACTCTATTGTTAAGAAACACGTTTATTGTTAAGAAACCTTCGAATGTATCAGTCAATGGTCAGAGGAGAGGATAAGTGAACTGGTGATTGACAAAATATTTTTTTTTGGCAGAAAGAATGACGCTAGTCTCATTCTATCGCTTTAGTCACAAACATGTAAAACAAAAGTTAATCTTATAGGTACCTAGTACTAGTACCTAGTACTAGTTCCTAGTACTAGTACCTAGTACTAGTACCTAGTACTAGTACTTATAACATAACCCAAAGGATTTTTTTGTCAAAAGCTCCCAGCGGGTCACCAACTACCGTGGCCTACCTGGAAATCTGTTACAACTTAATCAGGTGGCAGTACTCCGATGAGCCACAGTGCGACTGTGAAGCCACATCACAAACGATGCCTCACCTTTTGTCGTGCTCTCTGTGTAAAAACACCTGCACAATGGAAGATGTTTGCGAGGCCAACGCTAACGCCGTCGAAGTAACTAGCCGAATTCTTATTGAAGTATATACAGGGTGCTCGGAAATTCAAACTATTCCTTGAAACGGATTATACTAGAGGTCATTTCCAACAAATAAAGCCCTATCATTTTTTTCACGTAAAACATGTCTAAATTTCAAAAATTATAAAACAAAGAAGGTTTTCTTTCCACTCAAGACCTTTTATTTCCGAAATTATGGGAATGTAGGGCATGTCTTTTTTTTTTAATATAAATTGTCACTCATCTATCATCAGTCAGAAAAATAACAAATACGTGCCAACGTAGTGAGAGTAGTTATTTTTAATTATTTTTTTTTTGGTGACCAGTCTGAAAATTTGAAAAACCTCCTAAAAACCTTTAGAAACTCCGTAACTCGGAAACCATTTTTTTTTTTTAATTTGTGGGTTTTAATTTGTTGGAAATTACCTCTAGTATAACCCCATTCAAGGAATAGGTCGAATTTCCGAGCAGCCTGTATATCAAATTAATAAAAAATCATCGATATGACAAATATGAAAAAGTCGAAAGAATTCAGTTACGGTAAACTGAAGAAGAATGGCTGCTTTGTTGTCGTCGCCAATTTTCAGAAGCGTTCAGGAATAAGAGTTATATAAAACGGTTACAAGGCTTTACTTTGTATGCATTAGGTTTTTTTAAAGAAAAAAAAGAAAAAACTGAATGGAGTTACCATACTCACCAGTATTATATTCTATTGGTATTTTTAATTCTATAATTATGCTAATCAGCAGGGTTTGCCTTTATATTATATGTATGACGTTGAAATTAGTAGTAATAATAACAAGTGACATTTTGTCGTCATAACGTAATTATGTCTGTATGCTTTGCTTGGAAGTGCGTGGAGTAAAATGACGCTTCTCTAGAGGTCCAATTTGTTGAGGGCTTAATAAAGAAAGTCAGCTACTAGCACATATTAATACAGATGGGACACTTCGTAGTTTAGGTATGAAGCTACAAGTACGCGGCTGGGCTATCTCACTGGGCCAATTTGGTAGGACTGCCGCGGTCAGAAGGTGTAAGAGTTACGCGTTAGAAAGAGAGGCACCTTGTAGGTGAATATAACTGTAGGTAATAATCACTGAATTGAACTTTATTGTATCATAGCAAGAGTCGCTTTTTATTTTTGCGGAGTGTGCCATCTGTGTTAATCTGTGCTACTAGAACCACTTTCCCTTCAGTAGCCATAATTGGAACTATTCAATTCCGCCATCTTTGAATGTCGTATACTTAGGTCATATAATTATACGTTTACTCTTTGACTTACTGTCATGGGGTCTGTTTATGCGGAGCCACCTGCTCTTTAAACAACGTTTTTCTGGGGAAATCTGAAATTAAAAAATATGCTGTGATTACCTTTTATCTTAGTTCGACCGAGATCTATCTTTTGAGCGTAATTGTACGAATGTATGCAATGTCTAAGTGCGACACCCAGATTACATGGAGTCCTGCCATTCTTCTTTTACGATTTTTATTTAAAAATAATGTTTTAATTTAATAATTTATAGTTTTAGTCTTTGCCTAAATTAGCTATTTTTGAAACTACAATTTATTATTGTTCTACGTCTTGACCCGATTCACGCAACCTGTGGATAGTATTTAGCTGTTAAAAGGAGGTTTCGATTCATTGCCGATTCGTTGACCTAGATTTAAAATAAAATTCCTATAAAAAATAGCCCCTATCCTTGTAACTAGCTAACTCAAATACACTTGTTTTTAGTTGAATAAAACTGGTACAATATTTAAAATCATAACTTTTAAGACCTGCTGAAAATATAATAATTTTCACGGAGCGTATATTACTTAAATTAAAAATGCGTAATAATATTAAAAAATGGTTAAATACCAGCCAAAGATTGCGTGAATCGAGTCAGGACGTAGAACAACAATAAAAATCAATCTGCCTCCTAGCCTTTTCCCAACTATGTTGGTGTCGGCTTCCATTCTAACCGGATGCAGCTGAATACCAGTATTTTTCATGGAGCGACTGCCTATCTGACCTCCACAACCCAGTTATTGGGTAATACGATACCCCTTGGTAAGACTGGTTGTCAGACTTTCGGGCTTCTGACGACCCGTAACGACTGCCAAAGATCCACGAATGACAGCCGGGACCAACGGCTTAACGTGCTTTCCGTGGCACGGAGGAATCTAGGTATGTACATACCTAGATTACAAGATGGTCACTCAACTACGGACCAACCCCGGCAAGCGTATCTTAACCTGATGGATCGACCCTTGCGGCTGTTATTATTTAGCCACGAGAACAAAAATAATAATAATATCCTAGGACATTATTCATACATGGTCATCTGATCCCAAACTAAACAGGGCTTGTGCTATGGAAACCAGATAATTGATTTACTACATACACTACTTTTTTTAAATACATACTTAAAATTAATAAAAAAATTAATTTTGATGGAAAATGTAAGGTGTTGAAATTATTCAATGATAATCATTAATTATACTTACTTGGAGCATCATGAAATACTGTAATGCTCTCTATAGTTAAATCAGACATTTTTTTTAAAAGCTCCCTCTCGAATGTCTTATGTTACACAGTTCGACATAAGAAAAAATGCTCCAAGTGTCTTAAGTCGGACAGCTACACTAAATTGACAAGTGAAAATATTAAAATGACCTTTATGATAATGTAATCCTAATACAGGTTGACAATTTCAGTCAAGTCAATTTAGTCTCCGACATTCGAGAGGTTAATTATGGCGTTCCTAATCATTCTCAGTGAAACTCTGTAGATAACAAACAATGTTTGTATACCTAACGGTAACCCGCAAATCGTTAGCTGTCAGCTCAACTTTTGTAGATACGTTACTATAAACAAGTGTATTATTTAAAAAAAAAAATATTTTTAAATACAAGCTTTTATTAGTCTGGATATCATTTAGGACCAAAGTCCTTGTCAAGACAAATCAAACGGGCCCAAACTCGATACGGATAGCCGGAAGGCGGCCATGGGAACTCAGTAATAATCATGTTCCCATAAACGAGTTCCCATGGCCGCCTTCCGGCTCCATCATCAGATCAGCTCTATGTTATAATAATATTGCATTGTCGTCTGATTTACATATGCATGTAAAATTTCAGCTCAATCGGATACCGAGAAGTGGGTCCAATTTAACTTGCAAGCTTCGATTACAGACAAACATCGGGACCGGCGAAACTAAATGAAAGCTTGTAAAATAAAAAAGTTTAAGTACAAAACTTATATACTTTTTTAAAGCTATACTAACACCTAGTACAAAACAAACAGCAATAAACATCCAAATATATCACAAAAACCAATAAAAATCTTCGCAATAAATGCCATAACTTGAACGTACCTATATACGTTATTCTAATAAAACGCTGGATGCAAACTTTAAACGGAATAATGGCGCAAATTTAATCGACTGAACAAACATATGAATAGGGATCCTGGCCTTTTGTTACGAACGTTACAATATATGAGATGTAATTCTTCAACGGTTATGCCACGGGACCAAAGTTACGTCGAGTGGAAATTTGAAAAGTTTCTTTATACAATCATTATTTTCAACGTAGCGTAGAAAGTTGTACAGCAAAATACTTTACTTCTTTAATAGAATATCATGCTTACGTTTAAGTGAAATGTCATCGCAGTATTTATATAGCTCCTGTTTCCGGTTTAGAATTGAAATCTATTACAATAGAATATAATACTTATTTATGCTACAAGTGCGGAAAGGAACGAGCGAAGCGAGCGAGTGTATAAGTCGACACGAGTCGGAAATCATCTTACGCACGTGTATCATATAACGTTTTACTATGCATTGTGCAAGGAAATAAAAAAATATATTTTAAAAAGTATTTTTATTTTTATTTAGCCCGTGAGAAGCTGTAGTTGGCCTCTTATGTTTCTTGAATAATATTTTCCGGGGTTAAATTAATTGAACACGAAATTTTAGCAGATTTATATAAATCGATTCCAAACTAAGCATGAAATTAGTAATCTTAAATTAGCTCATTTTAAATACATGCGCGCTCATCATATCTACCACTGCGCATGTTCAAAAAGCTGCCACGTCATATTGCAAAAAGGCACGAGCGAAATATTTAATTAATATTTAAAATTAATTAATTATTACTCAAAATCTAAATCTAGAGTAATTAGTAACGCGTTTAATGAAGTATTAGTATTATTGTACATTGTATGTGAATGATAATCTGTACTTGACTAATTTGTAAAACTTTTCTCAAATAATAAAAACTCATTGCGTCGGGCTGACTACGGGGTTAAAAATAAAAAATTAAACTGAAAAGTAAAAAGCACTAGTGCGAAAAATTGGCACTTTCCGCATAATTTGTTTGCTTGGAAAACGCTATTTTCAAGCTCATGCATAATTAGAAAAGTATGTAAATTAAAGAAAATTACATACTTTTCTAATAGACTGTGTGTGATTTTTTAAAAACAGATTTTGAAGAAGCCATGTATTTAATCGAACCTTAAATAATTCCTATTTTGGGGACCTACAAACTATAAAAAGCCAAGAAACTGCAACTAACTTGGGTATAGCGCTCACCGGCCGCTGCCTTGGCACCGCTCGCTTAGCTCGCTCGGCTCGCGAGTGTTTGCTCAGAGTTCTAATCTAACCTAACTCGTTACGTCGGGGTACCCTGGTTTAGTTACTGCGGGCAACTGTGAGAAAAGGTCAGCAAGTTAAAAAGTGGCTCATTTATTTTAAAAAAATGTTCATAATTAGAAGCTCAATAAGTTTTTAGAGGATCAGTTGAATAATTTCCTTTGAAAAAGTTGAAGGTACCTTCAAACTAACCTTTTTCCCCAGTAAGTATTCACGTTTTCAAGGTCATCAGTAATTAAATCATTAATCACAGTTTAGAAAATGTAAAACACGTTCTTCACTATACGATTAAAAGCTTTTATAATTTTTAAATTTTTTTATGATTGAAAATATACCTATTTTTTTATCAGCTACTTACCTACTTATATTTTCTTTGTATGACTGACATGAATCTTAAATTACCGGATTTGTATAATTAATGTTTATAGGTTCGTATTTTGTACCTTTACCTTCGTTTTTAACCAAATAGTATGGAAGCAGAACTTAGATAATCATGAATCTGTCAGAATCGCGGGTTGTTTGAAAGAGTTACCGTGGCCCTGGCACAGGCAACTGAAGGATCACGGGTGGGTTTTAGTCAGTGAAAGTCTGACACGCCCTCCCGCTCCGCCCAGAGCGGAAGAAGTTCTTTGATGAATTCCCACTCAAAAAAAAAGATAGTCATGAAAGCTGTCATTTTCTCAAAATTGATAATAGTTTTAAGGATCTTTAGGGTCTTTTGGCGCGTGGCCAAAACTGAAACTATCCGCCATTTTCTTTTCAATACAATTTCACAATTTTTTACCAACAACGCCTCCTGTCAGTGTCATTCAAGTACCAAAAGATACTTATTAGTTAATGTTTATGACACGACACTCGTTTTACCTTGACAGGAACTAGCAATATTGCCACGCACCTGAGCATGACGTTCGCCAAGCCATTCAAATTCATGGACATCAAAAGCTATGGCGGCCGTTAACGTCAAACTCGCACTTGAATGGAAAACCCGCTTGTCACTAAACCACACGCTTCACCGCACGTTGTAAAAGCTTTATCAAAACACCTCATTACAACTTCTATACGGTCACTTCGTCAATCTGCATGTATACCAGCCGATCAGGACAGGTCAGGTAGTCATGTTATTAATTTTCGACTTTATTTTATGGAGCGTAATGTTGACAGTAGTTTGGCAGCGACAAGAGAAAGAAGAGGCGTTCGACCAGCCAATCTATTCTGTAAAAATCTCACCGGGAAAACTAAGGTGAAGTGAGATTAAAATGAGCTGTCATTACACCTGATGCTAGTTTTTACTTTGTGATTTTTAAACCATTTATATATCAGCTGCTCCAATGCCTCTTCTTTCTCTTGTCGCCGCTAAATTACTGTCAAAATTATGCGCTCCTTAAAATAAAGTCTAGAATTAATAACGTGAATAACTGACTTGTCCCTAAGGGTCAGTCTCCACCAAGTGGAACAATCCTCGCGGATGCTCGTACTTTTTTTTTAATTCACTGTATAAGTAATTGTATCAATATTGAGAATTTTTCCTTTTGGTGGAGACTGACCCGTACACGCGTGCTCTACATATAAAATTATTACTTCGATAGAATAAATAGAACATTACAATAAATGGGACTCACCTATAATAATTAAACCATGGCAATAAGCAATGCTATATCTATAATCACGGCAAGTCATCCACTATGCAACTAAAATGATATGTCTAAAAGCAATTAGCGACACACCCCTGCTTTGCATGATATTTACGACTTGACAAAACGGGTAAGTAATATATGATATAATTAAAAAAATCTCTAATATTTACAAGATATAACAACTGAGTCTATAATTTTATTTGATTTAATTATTTAACTACTCATTAAATCAAATTAAATTATAAATTTTAATAAACGATTATTATAATTTCAAAATAACTGATTAACATACATTGAATATAAAATCGTTTGATATACCACTCAAAAGACATAAAACATATTTAGTCTAATATGATAAAACGCGTAGTTAAAAACACTCTAAGGCCGGTTTTTTGATCTGTAGTTAAGACAACCAATGGTTAAATATAGTAACTAATGGTTGAATTTTGGCTAAATGTGAAAGGCTAAACATGAACGAATTAACATCAATGTATTCATGTTAACTCATTCGTGTTAAAAATAGTAACAAATAGCATTTTGGCAAAGACATATAGCCAAAATACATCCATTAGTTACTATGTTTACCCATTGGTTGAGTTAACTACGGATCAAAAAACCGGCCCTAATTATGTCAACAGGAAGCATCAACTTGTCACATGCAATAAACATGAAAAATGCAAACAAGCATACCCCATGCATGCAGCAAGCAAGCAGCAAGCATGCAGCATCACATGCAATAAACATGAAAAATGCAAACAAGCATACCCCATGCATGCAGCAAGCAAGCAGCAAGCATGCAGCAAGCATGCAGCAAGCAAGTACCAAACATGCAGCAAGGAAGCAGCAAGCAAGCAGCAAGTATGCAGCAAGCATGCAGCAAGCAAGCAGCAAGAATGCAACATGCAGTAAGAATGTAGTACGCAAGCATGCAACATGTAGCAGGCATGGTTTCTGTCACAGCTCCGGCGCTGCGGGGCTCCGGCGCGGCGGTCCCACGCGAGCTTATGATAAATGATAACCGCAGCTTCGGCTTGCTGGCCAGCGAAGCCTCAGCCGCGGCGGCGGGCGTTAAGGTCACCTGTTTCTCAGCTCACGGGCCACCTAGCCCCTCCGCGCCTACGCGGGCTTAAATTACACTCTAGGGGTAGGGCATAAAGGACTACGTGGAGTCGGTTTTGCAGCGATTCAGTCACAAAATTTGTGAAAAAAAAAATTTTTTGAACGATAGACCTAATGATTTTCGATTATATACAACCCGAATCTCTTCAAAGTTAGAGTGAACAGGCTTCTTCTGGGTAAGCTCATTCCATCGTAGACTTGGTCCTTGTCACCTCTGTTCTAGACTAAAGTCAAGAGCAAACCCATCACAAATAAAAAAATAAAAAACATTATATCCAATAACGTTATACGAAATAAGTTTTAGAGTATATAAATATTATATGTCAAGAAATGATATCTCACGTTTATTACATCTTATGAACGTTATTGAAATAAAAATCTGGCAAATAACTTAATATGATATGAGACGCACCCTGACAAAACATCGGGGTTTCTATATTATAATTATGTAAGTTTAATATTCACAATCATTTAGAGAATTTATTCCTAAATAAACCTTTTGGAATAAATTCTCTGAATGATTGTGGAAACCGCATTAAAATCCATTGCGTAGTTTAGAAGAACAACGCAGTCACACAGACAGACACGTAAACCGACTTAAATTTATTAAACAAAACACTGAACAAAGTTTATTTTATCGACCTATCAAATGTTTGTCCAACTTCTGTGGGTCATTATTGTTTCTGGGTGATAATTGTTCAAAAATGTTAGGCTAATATTTTGAAAACGTGTCAAAATATTAGCCTAACATTTTTGATCAATTATCTACAGAATTTGGTTGCAGTCTAAATAGGGCTTGATGTAGTTTGGTACCGCTTTCCACCCCCAATAGGGACTATTTCATAAAAACCCTCGTTTTTAAGACTAACTTGGATATAGCGCTCGCCGGCTGCTGCCTTGGCACCGCTCGCTTCGCTCGCTCGGCTCGCGCGCGTTTGTTCAGAGTTCTAATCTAACTTAACTCGTTTGCTCGGGGTACCCTAGCTTAGTTACTGCGGCTAACTGTGAGAAAAGGTCAGCAGTTAAGAAGAGGCACATTTATTATAAAATGGGTGCATCATTAGAAGCTCAATAAGTTTTTAGAGGATCAGTTGAATATTTCCTTTTGAAAAAGCTGCAGGTTACATACCTACCAAGCTAACCTTTTTCCCCAATAAGGGTTCACGATGTGTTCTCAAACAAAAAGAAAAAAAAATATTAACACAAACTGAATTAACGTTATTGCCATCTTTGAAATTATTAGCGTACGTAGTCGCCAAATGCTAGTTTCCAAGCCAAGCTAATCTATAGGAATATTGAGGTAAAATTTTAGAGTTTGTATGAGGAGTAATCTTCGAAAAACTCATCCGATTTCAAAATTTCTTTCACTGATTGAAAGCTACACTATTGCTGAGTGCCATAGGATCTCTTATTTATAACAGTAAGAAACTCTCTAACAAACAATCTAACACTAAAATAAAGTTACGAAAATAATATCCTAACCAACTAAAACTATAAAAAAAAACTAAAATATGGCGTCGAAAAATTCATCCGCATCGCTGTCGTCTGGTAATGTACCCAAGAGACTGGCGGCATTGCCACGTTGTATGCTTAGCCTCTGGCCAAAAGCATGCCCTTGGGTCACGGGAAGTGTCAACCAGCCGATTGGAGATTTCCTTGAACAAACCATAAGCACACGGACCCCACGGCCCGAGGGTTACAACCCCAAACGGCTCGAAAATATAGTTACCGATAAGGTTATTATACTTCCGCCGCTTGAGGTTTTCCGCAGCCGCAGCAGCAGCGCCAGCACAGCACGCTGTGCCAGGAAGATGGGAAGGCGCAAGAGTATCGACACACGTTGCGTCCCACACTAAAGGTCTACCCACCTTCCATGGAAATAAAGACATGCCGTCCAGTCTCTTGCCATCGTCGTGTGCCAAGCCATTGGGTTCTAATACAGCTGGAACGCCGACGGTGACAAGGGCACGTCGGATGATGTCATTAATGTTTGCGTGCCGCGCTAAGCGACCCGCACTCCGGCTGCAAGACAGGCCGTGGTGTCCGAGGCTGTTGACAACTTCACCATAGTGACAGCGATGAGGAGAACAACAGGGAGCTCCTAGTCGCAGGGAAGCGGCGAAGCGGAAAGTAGTGTCGTCGAACAAAGTGCCTATGTTCGACGATGGTAGTGCATGGAGCCACAAACTCGATTCCTACTTACCCACAGCCAGTAGGCGCGCACGCTCCGCAGTAGTAGCAGACGTGTCAAGTAAATTGTTCGTACTACTCTGCAGAGCGGCTCATCCCACCGTCTCTGGGAAGATTGATTGTCGGGTAGATGCGAATTCGGGCAAGAGAGTCTCCAGGCATCAACAGCCTCGGTAAAACAAGGCACATCAAAATTGACCAGTGTGGAGGCTAGGATTTTCCTGATTAATTTCTCAGTGCCGTGAACCAAGGATATGAAAGCTGATAAACTAATACTAGAAATTTTGCGGACGCCGAGGCCTCCCATACGAATGGGAAGAATAGCTTGTGCCCAAGCTCGGTCGTCCATGGCCACATTTAAGATCGAAGTTAAAGTATGCCGGATAATTTTGTCCAATTTGTCTAAAAGGTGAGTATGCTTCCATAAGTGGGAAGCGCGAAGGATATATGTTGATTTAGGGCCGAAACAGCAGTAACGGATTATGGTTATGGCCGAATGCATATTAATTTTGAACAATCTTTCCGAAACTACGTTAAAATTTTGTATTTTTTTTCCTCAATAAAAGGATAAGGATAAGTTAAAACACGCGGTTAACACTTTGCGGGACACTAAACTAAACGCCCCCAGACATAATTACAATAAAACTTCTATCGTGTCTGTACTTCTATAGTACTGTGACCTATTTGTATGAAATGTTCCGTGACATCACTGATACCCGGAACCGCCCCGAGGCATCTGTAGTTAAATAAAAGGTCCACCACTAGACACTGACAACACTACTGGGGCTGTGGTACATTTGAGAGAATAAAACCGGTCAAGAGCGAGTTGGACTCGCGCACCGAGGGTGCCGTACCATCATATATTTAAAAAAAGTGTGCTGTTTACAGACGTCGTTTTATTTTTCCTGTAATCTTTACATAAACTTCTATCACATAGAATAATATCAGATTTTTCTCTATGCAAACTTTGGAGATAAGGGGTGGGGGGGGGGGGGGGGCAACTGTATTTTTTTACGTTTTTCATTAAAAGTCGAAAACTATGCAGCCTAAAAAAAAGAAAAAAATGTTTGAGAATGAGCAA